>QFEL01001288.1:0-16511 GCA_003316195.1 Neoboletus brunneissimus | reverse complement strand
TGCAGTACACTTCATGCACTCCATTAAAGTGAAACATTGGAACGCTTTTGGGAGTCACTGTATGACCCAGCTTGCAGCAGCAGAAACAGAGCTTCTTCTTCATACATTGCTTTCTGATGGCTGGGGTCATTTTTTCAACTTTGATAGCCAAAGTGTCCATCGCATTTGGGTCTTTCAGAGCTTTGGGTGAGGGGGTGGAGAAGGATTGATAGGTCTAATGGTACGGTTGTTGGTCTCTTTTGGCAATCTTGTCAGCCTACTCCCATTGGGTGTGGAAATGGACGGCCTTTGAGTACCAGTCAGCAATGGTGGTGGGAACAGTGTTGAGGGCCATGATGTGTCTCATCAGGGAAGTAGGAAGGCCTGCTGCAAAGCAGCCGATAAGGACATTGTCATCCTTAACTCCAGTGTGCTGGACATGGCCTCAGAATTCAGTGATATAAGTGGAGAGGGGGGATTTGAAGGTTCAGTCCTTCTTCACTGTCATCTGGGTGGTAAAGAGCCATGCAATGGCATTTCCTGCAATGTCCTGGTGACAGAAGGCAGTATAGAACTTGGTGGCAAAATCCATGAAGGTATCAAAGTTCACAATAGTCTCTGTGATGGCTTGTTTTCAGAAGGCTTTGGCCCAGGTCTTCATGGTTCCTTCAGTCATATATGAAAGGGTGAAGGTGACCTTTTTGTCCTTGGAGTTGTAGACATCAGCATTAACAATGAGGTAGAACTGGACAGTGTCCAGCCATGCTTCTGAGTTTTTGTAATCTCTTTTAAAGGCCTTAGGGGCTCCAATACAAAGTTCAATGGGTTTGGTCAAGGACATGATGGGGAACGGGGCAGGAATGGGTGGTCAGGTGATGGGCTGTGGGTGGTGTGACAAGGGGGTGGGAAGGGAAAAGACGGGCTGAGTGGTGATTGGAGTAGGAGAGGGTGGGGTGGGTTCTTGAGGGAGGAAAAGCTGGGTGGAGAGTTGGTGGCCTAGAAGGAGACTTGAGTGTTCCTCTTCTTTGTTGAAGATGGGGACATCAAGGTCAGTGGATTGTTCTTTGTCTTTTTCAGAGTAGAAGTTCTCCTTGGTATCATCTGGGGAGTCTGCATAGGTGGCGCACCACCTGGGGTTGTCAAATGGGTAGGAAATGGTGGGTAGTTTACAATGATAGTAACCACAATGAGAAGAGCTTACCTTTTGTTACAGTTCGACTAGGGTAAGGTGACCATAGGCCCAAAAGTGAGAAGCTCTTGACTGATAGATGGGTGTGGGGGCGAAGGCAAGGTCAAGGGGACACAGTAGGGGGCAAGGATCAAAGGTCCTATGCCTCAGTTGACTCAGATCCAAAGCCTTATTGTTGAGAACAGGGAGAGTGAGTCCTTTACTAGTCCAGTGACGAGTGAAAGGGGGATCACACAAAAAGGTGAGCTTTAAATGGTAGATTTGGAAAGCTAAGCTAGGGGACAGTGATGCTAGCTATTGGTTTAAGTAGGGTATCCTACCATGCACAGATTGAGTCAGGAATGGTAACTATAGGGCAAAGGGGAGAGGGTGTGCATGATGTCTAAGTGGAGGTACTATAGTAAGGGCACGAACGGAATGGAAACAGAGCAAGTAAGTCAGAAATGAAAGGTGGAGATGAAAAGGGGCACTGCCTAGGGCAGAGGGGAAGGGTTCTGAATAGAATCCAGGCTAGGCTATATAGTTTAAAGTTAAATGAAAAGGGGCATGACCAACCATTACTGAGGAAGAAAACAGGAAGTTGAGGGGCATAGGCTGGGGTGAGACAAAGACATAGTGAAAGAGGAGGAAAAAGAGTAGGGAATAGATGAATCATAACAAAGCTACCATATGGGGACACTAGTTGGCAGATTAAATAAGGTACCCTACTGTGCATGGACTGAGTCAGAACTAGTAAGTATAGGGCAAAGAGGGAGGGGTGTGTGTATGGTGTCCAAGTAGGGGTACTAGCAAGGGCACTGGTGGAATAGAGATGGGGGAAGTAAACCGGAAATGAAGTGCAGAGATGAAAGGGGCATTCCCTAGGGTGGAGGGGAAAGGTTCAGAATAAAACCCAGGCTAGGCTGTATAGCTTTAGAGTTTAGGCAAAATGAAAGGTACCAAAGACAAGCTGTGAGAGTAAGTCAAGTTGCAAAGGGAAAAGGCATAGGTAGGGATGATATGGAGAGGGATGAAGAGAGAGAGGAGCATAGCAAAGTAGAGGAAAAAGAGTAGGGGCACAAATGAATTGTAACATTACCCCTGGTCTATCCTTTGAGCCACTGGCAAGGAAACCCTAGTAGAGGTCCACTAATCCACTGCAAGGGGAGCCTGTGATGTTACCCCAGGCAATGTTGTCATACTCAGGGGTAGAGAAACAGGGGGGCAGGGGTAGGGAATGGTGAGTGGGGGTGGGAGTGGGCCGATGATGAGGATGGGAGGAGGCAGGATGAGGTGGTGGTACTAGGCAAGGTGAGGTGGAAGTGGTGGAGAACAATGAAGCAGTATGATGTGAGAATGAAGACATTGTTAAAGATCATAGAGCAGGGTTGACATCTCAATGAAGCTGGCAGTGGGAGCCAAAGTGGCCTAGGGTCCAACAAAGGCAGTTGGGGCATTGATAGTACTGACAATCAGATCTGATATGATCCAGGTGGTGGCATTTGTAGCAAGTCTCGGCATACCATGGATGGGAAGGTGGGAGGGGTGCATGTCCTTCATGCCCAGTCCAGTGGGCCTCTACTCATTCAATTAGGGAGATTTCGTCATCATTCAGTGGGGATGGGGATATAAAGGGGGTGGAAGAGGAAAGGGTGGAGTAGGTAGCAAGCTCAGTTAAATAGCACTTGATCTCCTTTAGAAACTCAAGCCTGCTGAGTTGATACATAACCATAATGAGGTTGCCTTTGTGCTTTTTGGTGATTTGATTGATCTGTAGTTTGAGGATGGTGACATAGGCACTGGCAAAAGAGTTGGGTTGGGAGGTGAGGATGTGGAGGTGGATGTTATGATTCTCTTATTCCCCTGCTTCTTTTCTTTTACTTCGCCACACTCCTCACCTTTCTCTTTCCTCATTTGAGCCTATGCCTTTCCTCTTGTAACTTGACCTGACCCTGGAATCTGTTTTTGGTCCTTGTTGGTACCTTTCATTTCATTAAAATTCTAAACCTACATAGCCTAGCCCAGATTCCATTCTGAACCCTTCTCCTCTGCCCTGGGCAATGCCTCCTTCATTTTCATACTTCATTTCTGGTTTACTTTCTCTGTTTCCATTCCACCTGTGCCCTTGCTATAGTACCCCTGCTCAGATACCATGTGCATACTCTCCCCCTTTTTTTTTGCCTTATACTTACCTGTTCTGACTTAGTCTATGCATAGTAGGGTACCTTATTTAAACTGCTAGCTAGTACAGCTGTATCCTAGCTTAGCTTTCTGAATCTTAACCCTTGAAGCTCACCTTTGTGCAACTGCCTTCGCCTGTCACTGGACTGGCTAGGACTTAGCTTCCCTTTGTACTCAACAACAAGGCCTTTGACCTCAGTCAACTAAGGCTTAGACCTTTGATCTTCACCTTACTCCTGAGTCTTCCCATGCCTCCCCTTGTCTTCAACCCTCAACCCTCACCTTGATCCTTAGTCAGAGCTTCTCCCTTTCAGGTCTATAGTCACCCACCCAGGCTGAACCATAAGAAAAGCTAAGCTCTTTCATTGCAGTTACTACCATCATAAACTGCCCACCATTTCCTATCCATTTAGTGACTTCAGGTGGTATATCATCTACACATATTTCCCAGATGACATTGAGGAGAACTCCTACTCTGAGGAAGAGGAAGAACAGTCCACCAACCTTGACAACCCCATCCCCAACAAGGAAGAGGAGTATTCCAGCCTCCTTTTAAGCCACCAGCTCTCTGCCCAGCTTTTCATCCCCCAAGAACCAACTCCACCTTCTTCCACTCAGAAGAATGCAATCAAAGGTGTTGCATAGGCTGGATATGCGAATACAAGGAGATATGGCCAGTATGGACAAGGTACAAGTCCAGAGGAAGAACTGGTAAGCTGAAGCTAGGGTACAAGTGTACTTGAGGGTCCAGTATAAGTACTATGCAAATGAAGAGGAGCCTGAATGCGGGCCAAGGGCATGGGCAAAGGGTGAGGACGTCAGAGGGATGTGCAAGCCTAGGTGACAAGTGTGAAATAAGCGAATGTAAGGGCTGTGTAGGCGGGGCAAAGGGAAATAATACAGCATGTTGTTGGTAGACGCATGACTAGGGCAAGGGGTGCACAGATAGTGCCAATGGTAAGGTAAATGAAAAGTGTCAAGGTGAATAAGAAGCAAGAGAAAGTGTATAAGGGAGCCAGGGGGAGATCCTGGGCAGATACAAGGACGAATGACGGTGATAGGAAAGATCCCCAGATGTGACCAGTGAAGGTCCAAGGTGATGGGGGTGTAGGGCATTCCTGGATGGGCATGGGAATGGGTCTATGGCAGAGGGTAGGGCGGAGGAGGTAACTCAGAGTGGGGATAAGGGCAGAAGATGAGGAGTCCAAGTGGCATCTAGTCGTTAGACCAAGCAAGGGGGTCACATTAGGGACAATGATGGCCTCCCTAGGCAAGGAGGGACGAGGATGAGGGGCGAGGTGCAGGTGTGAGACAGGGGCTTAGCTGAAAAAGGATAGGGGTTACTGCAAGTCGTAACAGGTATCCCCTAGGAGAAATCCAAGGACATACCTTTCTCTGATCATCCCACCTTCATCAGATTCACTTGGGATCTGACCTGACACACCATCTGCCTCGCCAAAACCAAACATGTCAAATACGTCAATGCAATAACAAATTGGAATTTGTGCCACACCCACAACCTAATCAAGACCCAAAAACCCCATGGTAAATTCATTCATGCCACCCAGGTCTTCCCCAAAGGCTGCCCTTATTTAATCAATCTTAAGGCCATGCTAACCATATCCAGTGACAAACCTTTCCTCCCCAGGACACCACCTCATGGCACCCAAGACAATCTCACTTGGTGGCTCAAGTAACTTGTCCACCTCACACCACCCTCTCCAATCCCTTTTCCTCAACCCATCATCAATCCTAACACCTTCTCTGATGCAAGCTCATCCATCGGTGTTGGAATATTCCTAAATGGCCACTGGCATGCTTGGACCTTTCATCTGGGATGGCAAAGTGGTGGTCATGACATTGGCTGGGCCAAGAGTGTCAGTTTTGAACTCCTCATCCTTGCCATCCTCCACTCTGGCACCACCAACTTTCATTTCAAGGTTTTTGGAGACAACCGAGGAGTTGTTGAAGGATGGTGGAAAGGCAGGAGCTGCAATAGACCTACCAACAATGTCTTCAAATGTATTCACTCTGCACTGGCTACTTCATGCTGTACCATGCATACCAGATATATTCCCAGCACAGATAACCCAGCTGACCCTCTTTTGCATGGAATTCATCCCCCAGCACATCTACTCATCCCACACTTCCCCATCCCAGAGGCTCTGCAACCCCTCATCAATGACATCATCAGCGGCCCCCCACCCTCCCCAATCCACCAGCATCCAAAAACCACAATCCTTGTGCATCCACCTGGCTGTTAACTGAGGTATGTAACCACCACATCCCACCCATACCCTCTCCCATATCCCCCACAGGCTCCACCATCCATGGCCTCCCATGAGCCCTTAATCTGGCTGAATCAGATGCCCTCCTCAAGGCAGCAAAATCCCTTGCCCCCCTATTATGCAAATGCCCACTGTGTGATCCATACACCATTGATGCCATCTGCAAAATCCATACCAAACTCAACTTAGCCCAACCCCTCAACACTGCTGTTTTCGCATGCCTAACCATCATCTTTTTTGCCACTGCCTGCACTGGTGAATTCACAGTTACCAACCTCAATGCCTTTGACCCCAACATTCACATCTCCAGAAAGAACATGAGTATCTAGTGTGACCATCAAGGACATGAGGTCACCAACTTTCACCTTCCCCACACTAAAGCCACACCTGCAGGAGAGGATGTAAACTGGGCGAAACAAGACAGCCCCACAGACCCATATGATGTGATCATCAACCACCTCAATGTCAACAATCCCCTGCCCAATGCTCACCTGTTTGCATACAAGATCAAAAACAGTCACCACCCCTTAAACCAATCAAAATTCCTCAAAACACTCAAGAAGGCCTTAAAAGCTGCCAATCTACCCCCCTTCAAAGGACACAGAATACACATTGGGTCAACCCTCAAATACCTACTCTGCAATGTCCCCTTCAAGGTGGTCAAAGTAGAAGGGCGCTGGGCCAGTGATGCCTTCCTCGTCTACTGTTACAATCCACTTTACAATCCACTTCCATGACTACTCTTTTCTGCCTTGTCTACTCTTTCCCCCTTTCGCTCGCCCTTAGTTGTGCCTATGCTTCTCACATCTCATATCTCTGTCAGTCATGGTCAGTCATGTCTTCTTCATTTAAACCTTAAACTACACAGCCTAACCTGGGTTCTATTCTGAACCCTTCCCCTCCACCCTGGGCAGCGCCCCTTTCATCTCCACTTTTCATCTCTGAGTATTTCCTCCATTTTACTCCATTCTATGCCCTTGCTATAGTACCCCCACTTGGACACCTCACACACAGCCTTCCCTTTGCCCAGAACTTACCCTTCTTGACTTGGTCTGTGCGCAGTAGAGTACCTTATTTAAACTGCTAGCTAGTATGGTTGTATCCTAGCTTAGCTTCCCAAATCTTATCCTAGAAGCTCACCTCTGTGCAATCCACCTTCGCCTGTCACTGGACCGGCCTAGACCTCACAACCTTCGTCCTCAACAACAAGGCCTTTGACCTGAGTCAACTAAGGCCTTGGACTATTGATCCTTGCCTCCCCCTGCATTCCCAGTCATCCTTGTTGATATCCTTGCCCTCACCTTTGTCCATTCATTGCTAGCTTCTCCCCTTTTGGGTCTGTGGTTGCCCTACTCTGGTTGAACCGTAACATCTACCTTCACAAGCATGCACAAATCCTCACCCTGCATATGCAAGCCAAACCAGCCATACACAAAGCATTCCTCCACCATACCATTACACCCATCCACAGATAATCCAGTAAGTCACATCTACCTCCTATCTGCTGGGTGCACCACTTCACTCTATGTGTCATTGGCCACTCCTAGTTCACTGGGATCGCAGCTCACACCCCCAGCAGGTGTTGGCTTCCATTCCAGGCCAGAAAGCACCAAGTGCTTCCACCAACCTTCTCTTCCCCTACCATAGCCACATCCCTTTTACTGCATGTACATAACCACACATGCAATATGTTACGGTTCGACCTAGGGTGGGGTGACTGTAGACCTGAAAGGTAAAAGCTCCTAGAGAGAGAGGCGAGGGCCAAAGTGTGGGGGTGAGACGAGGGGTGCTGAAGGGGAAGAGCGCAGGTGGGAACGAGGATCAGAGGTCCAAGGTTCCAGTCGACTCAGGTCTAAGGCCGTGTTGTCGAGTGCAAGGGATGCGAAGAGACTAGCCGGTCCAGTGACAGACAAGGTCGGATCGCACAAAGGTGAGCTTCAAGAGGTAGATTCGGGAAGCTAAGCTAGGGTACAAGGGCGCTAGCTAGCTGTTTAAGTAATGTACCCTACTGCGCACAGACCGGGCCAGGGAAGGTAAGTACAGGGTGAAGGGGAAGGGATGCGCATGGTGTCCAAGCGGGGGTACTACAGCAGGGGCACGGAATGGAATGGAACGGAGGCAGTAGCCGGAGATGAAGAGCGGAGATGAAAGGGGCGCTGCCCGGGGCGGAGGGGAAGGGTTCAAAAAGAACCCGGGCTAGGCTGTGTGGTTTAAGGTTCAAATGAAAAGAAGTGTGACGGACCGTGACCGACGAACGTGTGAGAGGTAAGAAGCATAGGTAAAGTGGGAATGAGTGCGAGAGAGGAAGAAAAGGTAGACAAGAAAAGGTAGACTGTAGGAGTGAATCGTAACACAATACAATGATCTTGTCTACCCTATGTACACAGCAACCTCCAAAGATTATCAATAAGGTTGGATATTAAACCTTATTCTTTACAAAGAAGAAGGGTGATGTTTGGGGGGAGTTCAAGGGATGGATCTTTCTGGTTTTGAGGTTCTCCTCTAGAAAGGCTTCTGCCACGAGTTGTTTTTCTGGTGCAAGGGGGTATGTTTTAGTGATCTTAGGAACAAAGGACTTGTGGAGGTTAATTTCATGATTGTAAGGACAGGATGGTGGCACTGCTATGGCCTCTTTGTTGAAGACAAAGGTGAACTGGAAGTATTCTGAGGGGAGAATGACAGGTTTCTTTGTAGCTTCTGCTGCAATGGCAAGGTCTATGACAGTGGTCAGCTTTCAGACTAGAAGGAAGTTCCAGGATATGAAATGGGAGCCATATTTAAAAATGCAGTTAACAATGTATTCAGTGTAAGTTGCTCAGATCCAATTGCTTTTAGACATGTAGTCTAAGTATGAGTTGAGGTGGAAGTCATCTAAAGGAGTGGTGAGGAGATGCTTGGGGGGTCTCAGGGGCTCAGGGTGGCAAAACTTTGAGTCATGGTGGTGGGTGTTGGTCACTTGGGTGAGAAACAGCTCCTTGGACTGGTCGATGGATTCATCAAGTCAAATACTGGGAGTAGCCCAGTCAATGGTGGGGTTGGCAGATCAGAGCCAGGAGAGTCCAAGGGTGAGGTTCTCATGTCCACAGTTCATAACGTGGAATGTGACTCATTGGGCAATGCCTTCAATGTTGATGAAGAAGTCAGCAGTGAACTTAATTACTCTGTTTTTGTTGTAGAAGGTGTCAACATTGTGAACAAGGATGGATTCTTTTAGTCATTTGACAGGGAGGTAATTTTATGGATGAAGTCCCAGTCAATGCAGGAGATGTCTGCACCACTGTCAATGAGGGCTTGGATTTTGATGACTTTCAAGGTGTGTGAGGGTATGATGACTTGGACAGAGATCTGCATTTTCTTGGAGATATCTCTTACTAGTACAGAGGCACAGAAGGAAGTAGGGGAAGGAGGTATCGAGGCTGCTTCCCCATTTAAAAACCCAAAGAGGTATAGTGGACCTGACACATGGCTGGGGTTTCTTCATCATCATTGTCATCAACATCTATCAAGTTAGGAACATCGTCCCTTTCTTTTCCTTTCCCTTTGTCCTTGGTTTCTTTGCCCACAGCATTTACTTGTTTTTGAGGGGTGGTAAAGTGGGGGCAGCAGGAGGACATGTGACCCAGTTTTCGGCAATGGAAGCAGAGTTTCTTTTTCATATATTGTTTCTTAATGGCCAGAGTCATCTTCTTGACTTTAACAGCAGAGGTATCTGTTACATTGGGATCTTTCTTCAGGGTGGAGGAGGAGAAGGATTGGTACATTTGTTGATAGGGCTGTTGGTTTCATTTGGTGATCTTGTTGGCTCACTCCCACTGGATTTGGAAATGAATGGCTTTTGAGTACCAATCAGTGATGGTGGTGGGGATGGTGTCAAGAGCCATGATACACCTCATCATAGAGGTGGGAATCCTGGCTGCAAAGTACCCTATGAGGACATTGTCATCCTTGATGCTTGCACACTGAACTTGGCCTTGGAATTCAGCAATATATGTGGCAAGGGGAGGATCAAAGGTTTTGTCTTGCTTTATCATCATCTGGGTGGTGGAGAGCCATGCGATGGCATTTCCAACAGTGTCCTGGTGGTGGAAAACCTTGTAGAAGTGTTACAACTCGCCTAGCCCCTATCCCTTTTTCGGCTTAGCCCCTGTCTCACACCTGTGAGAACCGTCTGTACACTTGTACCTCACCCCTCGTCCTCATCCCTCCTCACCTAGGGAGGCTATCATCGTCCCTAACGTGACCCCCTTGCTTGGTCTTATAACTAGACATCACTCGGACTCTTCATCTTCTGTCCTCGTCCCCACCCCGAGTTACTTCCTCTGTCCTACCCTCCACCATAGACCTGTTCCCATGCCTATCTAGGAACGCCCTATTTTTTGTCACCTTGGACCTTCACCGGTCACATCTGGGAATCTTCCCCATCACCATCGTTTGTCCTTGTATCTGCCCAGGATCTTCCCCCAGCACCCTTGTACACTTTCCCTTGTTCTTGTTCACTTTGCCATCCTTCATTTACCTTACCATTGGTGCTATCGGCACACCCTTCACCCCAGTCATGCGTCTCACCAACGTCATGCTGTAGTTTACCCTTCGCCTCCGCTTATGTGGCCTTTACCTTAGATATTTCACTCTTGTCACCCTGGCTTGTGCATCCCTCTGACATCCTCGCCCTTCACCCATGCCCTTAGCCCACATTTGGGCTCCTCTTCATTTGCATAGTACTTATACAGGACCTTCAAATACACTAGTACCCTAGCTTCAGCTTACCGGTTACCTCCCCGACCTCGTACTTTGTCCCTACCAGTTCCTCTGGACTTGTACCTTGTCCCACCGGCTATACCCCTTGTATTCACATACCCTGCCTATGCAAACCCCTTGATCGCCTTCTTCCATGGTCTGGCACCCCCGTCAGGACCTCCTCAATAAGAAGTCGCCTACCAGTCTATGTCTTGGGCCTACCTGGGTTCGAACGTAACAAGAAGTTGGTGGTGAAAGTAGCAAAGGTTTCAAAGTTTACAACAGTGGTAGTGATAGCTTGTTTGCAGAAGGCCTCTGCCCAAGTCTTGGCAGTTCCTTCTGTCATGTAGAAGAGGGCAAAGATAACTTTCTTGTCTTCTGAGTTATAGACATTGGCATTGACAAGAAGGTGGAACTGGATAGTGTCTAGCCAGGCTTTGAATTTCTTATAATCTCTTTTAAAGGCCTTAGGGGCTCCAATACAGAGTTCAATGGATTTGGAGGAGGACATAGTGGGGAATGGGGCAGATGTGGATGGTTGGGTGACAGTTGGCAGATGGTGTGGGGGTGGTGGGAGAGGAAAGACGGGTTGGGTGGCAATCGGTCATCTGGTGCCCCTGTCAGGACCTCCTCAATAAGAAGTCGCCCACTGGTCTATGTCTTGGGCCTACCCGGATTTGAATGTAATAATATCCAGGATCTGAAAGATCTGGTCAATGTCTTCAACATTGTAGCAGAAGTCATGGTTTTCAGGTGGATAGGGGAAAGAGGTGGATAGATCTTGCAGGGGGAAGGAGCAATCTTTGTCATACTCTTCAGTCAGATTGTTACAACTCGCCTAGCCCCTATCCCTTTTTCAGCTTAGCCCCTGTCTCACACCTGTGAGAACCGTCCGTACACTTATACATTGCCCCTCGTCCTCATCCCTCCTTGCCTAGGGAGGCCATCATCGTCTCTACTGTGACCTCCTTGCTTGGTCTTACAACTAGACATCACTCAGACTCTTCATCTTCTGCCCTTGTCCCCACCCCGAGTTACTTCCTCCATCATACCCTCCGCCATAAACCCGTTCCCGTGCCTATCTAGGAATGCCCTATTTCCCCGTCACCTTGGACCTTTACCGGTCACATCTGGAGATCTTCCCCATCACCATCGTTTGTCCTTGTATCTGCCCAGGATCTTCCCCCGGTGCCCTTGTACACTTTCCCTTGTTCTTGTTCACTTTGCCATCCTTCATTTACCTTACTGTTGGTGCTATCCATGCGCACCCTTTGCCCCAGTCATGCATCTTACCAACATCATGCTGTAGTTCACCCTTCGCCCCCGCTTACACAGCCTTTACCTTAGACATTTCACTCTTGTCACCCTGGCTTGCACATCCCTCTGACGTCCTCGCCCTTCGCCCATGCCCTTAGCCCACATTTGGGCTCCTCTTCATTTGCATAGTACTTATACAGGACCTTCAAATACACTAGTACCCTAGCTTCAGCTTACCAGTTACCTCCCCGACCTCATACCTTGTCCCTACCAGTTCTTCCTCTGGACTTGTATCTTGTCCCACTGGTTATACCCCTTGTATTTGCATACCCTGCCTATGCAAACCCCTTGATCGCCTTCTTCCATGGTCTGGCGCCCCTATCAGGACCTCCTCGATAAGAAGTCACCTACCGGTCTACGTTTCAGGCCTACCCGGGTTTGAATGTAACACAGACCAGATGGGAGGGGGGCTCCTTTAAACCAGGCATGTCCACCCCTGATTGTGTAGCCTCCTAAAGCAGTGATGCATTGTGAGGTGTCACTCCAATGTCAGTTGTAGCTATCAAGGTGATTTCTGGGTATTCTGAAGAACAGGTGATCATCTACCCATCTTAGTATTGGGCCTATGCCATGTGACCTCATGATGTCAGCTGCAGTGCTGCCTATACTGCCATATAGGCTGCTGGATGGTCTGAATCTAAAACAGGAGGAGGTATCAATTGCAAATTGCAAATTGGATAAGCGTACTACGAGGGCATGCCATTGTGAAGGGTGTAGGGGGACTGTCCTGTACACCTCTGTGACATCTTGGATGGCACCCTAGGAACCAGGGGGTAAAGTGAATATTACTAGGCAAATTATGAAGAAGGTATTGTATGGGAAGGGGAAATCGTCCAAGTTAACCAGGGAATTGAGTGATGGAGATGGGAATTGGAAATGTGGGAAAAAGAGATTTTGAACAAGATGAAATTTACCAGGTTTACTGGGTTTGGAAATAAGGGATAAAGGGGCAGTTTGGAAGGGGCCAAGGGATGATTCAATTTCAGTGAGGGAGAAGGGGCCAAGGTACCTGCCTTTGGTGAATTCCTTGTCAATGATCTCTTGGAATATGTGGCTATGTTCAGTAATGGATTGGCTATTAGGGGGGGGAAAAGTATGCAGGATGTATGGGATGTTGGCAAAGAAACCAAAATGTAGTCTGTCATATATACTGGGGTATTGGGAGGTGGAACATGCTCTGGTGAGCCCAAGTAGCCAGGCCTCAGGGTTGTATGAAGTTAGGGCCTGAGTGCACCTCCCCTCCATGGCAGTTTTGAGCACCATGGGAGGGCTTGCCACAGTTAGAGCATTCATGCTTGGCAGATTTGTGGACAAGGTTGTACCTGTTGGGTTTTTGCCAGTTGCTACAGGGAACATTCCCATTGTTGTCAATGAGCTGGCTGTTGCAATTGCAGTGGACATGGGCAGGGAAGCCATCCCAAAGTATTGGGTGGTTGCATTTGTTGACATGGTGGGGGTGATGGCCAAGGCATTTTGGACACGCTGATTTGAAGGATGTGTCATTGGGAAGGTTCTTGCAGTGCAGGTTGGGAGAGGAAGGGGTTTGTGAGGAACTTGCTTGGTAGGGGGGTGGTTGTTGAAACTGATTATGCTGAGGGGAGAGTGAGTGGGAATTTCTTTGCTGGTCACTTTGTGTCTCAGAGTATTGGTTGTGTGGTCAACAGGCTCATTTGGACTAGGAGGATGGGGAGCTTTGCACTTCTACCAGGGCCTCAACCTGATTATATCAGGGAGGGATATGCATGGGGGTGACATGGGCCATGAGGTCAATATTGGGGGGGTGGGGGGGTGGGGTTTGAACAGTGGTGGTTTGGGTTGGATGGATACAGTTTAATATCAGATGAGGGGGGAGAGGGGAGAGGGTGTATAGGACAGAAGAGGGAGGGGGTTTTAGGTGGGTGGGGTGAAGGGAGAAGAGGTGGGGGTTATCAAATATTACTATAGATTTGGTTGGTTATTACTTGCTTTCTTTGTGGCCTTGGCTTGAAGGTTTGAGTTGATCTTGAAGGCAATGCTGTTCATCAGGTTGTTGTTGATGATGGAGATGTTGAATTTGTTCTTGTTTAACTTGAGTGTGTTGTACCATGGCCTGCGGATGCAGGAGGCATAGTGAAAAGCAATTAGATCACCATTGTCATTGACATGGATGGCATGGTTTTCAAGGTGCCAGAAGAACTCCGCTAGAGAGTTGACGTGCTTGTCAGGCCATCCAGCTTGCTTGAGGTGATGGAGGTAGGAGTTTTTGGCTTGCATCAACTTGCTGAAGGAGAGGTTGTGATTGTGATGGGCATTGTGTGAGGCTTTGACTGAGGTAATGGGTTGGAGGGTTAAAACGTTATTGGCATTGGACAGGCCTTGTTACAACTCACCTAACCCCTGTCCTTTTTCGGCTTAGCCCCTGTCTCACACCTGTGAGAGCCACCCTTACACCTGTACCCTGCCCCTCATCCTTGTCCCTCCTTGCTTAGAGAGGCCATCATTGTTCCTAATGTGACCCCCTTGCTTGATCTTGCGACTAGACACCACTTGAACCCTTCGTCTTCTATCCTCGTCCCACTCCAAGTTACCTCCTCTGCCCTACTCTCTGCTATAGACCTGTTCCCATGCCTATCCAGGGACGCCCTCCTTCCCCATCACCCTGGACCTTCACCAGTCACATCTGGGGATCTTCCCCATCACTGTCCTTTGTTCTCGTATCTGCCTAGGATCTCCCCCTGGCCACCTCATACACTTTCTCCTACTTCTTATTCACCTTAACACTCTTCATTTACCTTACCATTGGAGCTATCACACTCACCCTTTGCCCTACCATGCGTCTTACCGACAGCATGCTATAATTTACCCCTTTCGCCCACTTACACGGCCTTTTACCGCTGTCTTTCACACTGGTCACCTTGGCTTGCACGTCCTTCTAATATCCTCACCCTTGGCCCATATTCAGGCTCCTCTTCATTTGTTATCCTTATATATAGGACGATCTTAGCTATTTAGACCCTAGCTTCAGCTTACTGGTTCCCCCCTGACTTTGTACCTGATCCCTACCAGTTCTACTCTGGACTTGTACCTTGTCCCTACCAGTCATACCTCCTTGTATTCGCGTATCCTGCCTATGCAACCTCCTTGATCGTCTTCTTCTATCATCTGGTACCCCTGTTAGGACCTCCTTGATAAGAAGCCGCCCACCAGTCTATGTTTTGGGCCTACTTGGGTTCGAATGTAACAGGCCTAGGACATCATCAGCTTGTGATTTGTGGTTGCATGCAGCTTTCTGGTATTTTTCATTTGAGAAATACCAAAGTTTGACAAATTTGAAGGTGGCAACCTTTTGAAGGGCATATTGTGAAGGTCTGGGGACAATCATGCTGGGGGGCACCTGGTTCTTGTTGAAGTTGTTGATTTTTGGTTTCTTTTTCTCAGTCTCTTTGTGCTCTTTCTCAGCTTTTGCTTCCTCTAGCCTTCTTTGTTCATCCTCCCTTTCTTGGTGCTTGTGATGGGTGTGCTGTGCCTTGTGGGCTTCTTCCTCTTGCTGGCATTTCCATGCCTTAATGTGTTGGTTGTGATTTTCATCCCATGCAGCTTCCAGGTGTTCAATTGCCTGGGTGATCTCTATATTGCAGGCCTCCATGTAGGCTTCTCTTATCTCCTGGAAGGCGTTGGCAGTGAAGTCAGGGCAGATTTTGAGGTTGGGATTGGCCATAGTGAGGAGGATGGTGTGATGGTATAAATGAAATGAATGGGATGGAAAAAGAATGAGAAGAGGAAATACAAAATGAAGAGGAGGAAGAGTATGAGGATATTTGAAGGGCCAGGTGGAGGCACAAAGAGAAAGTAAGGTGTGTTACCTGTTGGACTCCATTCATTCAAAGACTTAGCACTGCTGTAATGCTCATGCCTCACTCAACTACAGTACAACAAACTCTGCACCTCCTGTCTCTATATCAAGTTCAACATACGATGGGGCTATAATAATGTCCAAATCAAAGATGAACACCAATGGAAAGGTGCCTTTATTACCCACAAAGGCCTCTTCAAACCAACTGTCATGTTCTTTGGCATGACCAACTCGCCTGCCACGTTCCAAAGGTTCATGAACGATTCATTCTCCAACATGATTGCAAAAGGAGGGCTCATCATCTATATGGACAACCTTCTTATCTTCTCTCTTGATGCAAAATCCCACGAGGAATGAACCAAATGGGTCCTCCAATGGATGACTGAGTTAGATCTTCACCTAAAACTCAAAAAGTGCATCTTTGCTGCTAAGGAGGTTGAATATCTCAGCATGATAGTCTGCCCCAATGAACTTGCCATGGACCCAGTTAAACTGGCAGGTATTTCAGCCTGGCCCCAACCCACCAATGTCAAAGGGGTCTGCTCCTTCCTCAGCTTCACTAACTTCTACCAATGTTTCATCCCCAACTACTCCAATGTCACCCGTCCCCTCATCAACCTAACCAAAAAAAATGACTGAATGGAACTGGTCCACCTCTTGTGAATCTGCTTCCCAGGAACTCAAAGCACTCTTCCTCAAGAAACCCATGCTTTATTTCCCTGACCTTTCTGCCCCTTTCACCATCGCCATGGACACCTCTAAATATGCATCTGGAACTATCCTTTTTCAAACCAATGCCAATGGTGACTGGCATCCATGCTTGTACCTCTCTCAATCCTTCATTCCAGTGGAGCACAACTATGACATCTATGACTGGAAACTGCTCACTGTCATCTGCACCCTCAAAACCTGGTGCCACTACCTCCATGGCTCCCTGTTCCCCCTTCAGGTCTTCACTGACCACAAGAACCTCACATATTTCTGCCCCCCCTCCCCCCCTCCAAACCCT
>QFEL01001285.1:1249-11770 GCA_003316195.1 Neoboletus brunneissimus | reverse complement strand
CAGTTCTCTTCTGTCATCGTCCGAGTTGGCTCTGGTCTTTCGCATGGAGACCCCCGCACCACGGCATCACAAACGACGGGAACCCGGACGCAGTGGTCCGTCCGCCTACGTCAGCGCCAGACCACGTCCGATCAGATCCTCTCCCCCGCTATGGAATCCTTCCCAGATCGTGGCATTGAAGTTGCCATGTCGCACACGGTGCACACCCACATCGACGGATTCCCAGCGGAGGAGGTCGGAATGGACGCAGATGTCGATGTCAAGAGCCAAGGTTTGGATGTGGTCGATGGGATCTAGTTTGATAGGTTTTATCGCGGTGCTCCTTCGATGCGCTGCAATACGCTCGTTGTGCTGCGCATCGAAACTAACATATAAATGTGTGCTCATTGACGGATTTCAACACCTTCCGTGGATTATGTCGTGGAGCACCAAGTCGATCATTTGCATGGACGAGTCGGTGTTCCTTTCCTTTAATTTAGACCGTTCATGGGAACGCACGTTGTAATCGTATTGTACTACTAATATGTGCCATCCTTTTGAACAGCTTGACTCGTTTTTGATAATTGATTGCTTGATGTCTAGTGGTTGCAATGTCCATTTGATTTTCATGCAATGAGTTTACGTAAAACTAGTGGCGCGACGATCTTCAAATACTTGTATACACGCTTGCAAGGGAATTATTTTCGCTAAACATACCATACGCTTGATCGCAGACAACTGATGTTTACCATACCAGCAATCGTCGAATCCGTCGCAAAACCCTTGGTCGGAAAAAAAATGCTACATTGCTGTTTTACAGTGAGTGCCTAAAAATACAACATGTTCGATACTATGGCTACATCTCTCAATCTGCGTATAATGTTTTTTGGGCCAGTGGTGAATGATTTACCAAATGAGCTGGCCACTGTCAACAGAGTTACTCGTGGATCCACAACATGAAGGATAAGAGGTTACATACCCGTCGACGAGGTAGTCACCGCCAGTCATGTAGCTAGCGTGCTTGGAAAGGAGGAGCAAAGCTTGACCGGCAATCTCGTTCGGCTAAATAAACAGCAAACCGAATAAGCAACTATTCGGAAGACTGCCGAGACAAGGTATAAAAAATTCTGACCTCTGCGAATCGACGAAGGGGAACATTCTCCTGTTGGTGCTCCAAGATCCTCTTGTCCATATCCTTGGTCTGATCAGTTTTCACTACACGTCGCCTCTGTTAGAGGGGAAAGTCTATTAGGTGAGAAGGGGAGGCGTACCATAACCGGGAGAGACGGTGTTCACTCGAATGTGCCTGTCGGCCCACTCAGCGGCGAGCGCCCTTGCGAGATTCCGGACCGCGGCCTTTGAGGAATTGTAGAACGCCTGTTTTTTTTCCAACGTTCAGCATCCAAAGATTTCATGTGACAGAAACGTTACACCGACCTGAGTCAAAGGCTTGTTGCGAGCAGACTGGTTAATGATCTGTGCGCTCATGGAGGCCGTGATGACAATGGATCCCTCCTGGTTGCGATCCGTCCAAAGCCTGTAGAACGGGACCCATATCAACATCGTAACCATTGGAAAAGAAAATCAGGTAGACCCACTTGGCAGCCGCGCGACAGGTGTTGAAGACACCAAACACGTTAACACCAAAGACCTTTTGGAAATCGTCATGAGACAATTCCAAAGCGGGCTTGATGGTGGAGATACCGGCGTTCTGGAATGCGAATTAGCAACAGATAATCAACCTAACAAGCACCGAGAACGCACGGCAATGACTCCACGGATCGGACCGCCTAGATCTCCTTCGATCAGCCTAAAAGTCTCGTGCAACTTGTCGAAGTCGCACACGTCGCATTGGTACGCCTAGAGAATGGATCAAGTAAGAGTGTATACAGTGAGCGATCATCAGGGAGAACGTACTCGGACTTTGACATTGGTGAACTCCTCCTGGATCTTTTTGGCTACGTCAGGGGCATCCTTCGACGTCCTACATAGCGGGCCGTCATTAGCGGAAGAGAGGCAAGAGAAGGAAACATCAGAAGAACCTGTAGATCATAGCAACGTTCGCGCCGGACTGAGCGAGGGCATAGCTGAAAGCTCTGCCGATGCCGCGGTTGCCACCCGTGACAACGACGGTTCCTGCAAAAAATGCGTGTAAAGCTTCAGTTCAAAGGGACAATACCCGCTCTCAAGCAACGGCGACGAACCCTCTATTTTCAAGGACAATGGACCTGACGAAGACATCGTAGATGTAAATAAGCGGAGAAGAGACTGCGTGGCTGGGAGTGACGCGAGAAAGCTAATGATGCAAAAGGGGGAAACCCTGACGACGCCAACTGACGAGGAACTGTACACTTTTATGCTCGCCCTTGAAGGCCCCTCTGGAGTGCTTGAGGAGGTCGATTCAATACTATGTTTCCCTAATCGGAGACTAGTCAAATTGGCCCGGATCGAGTGACATCACCCTCAATCCACTTTGTTCAGTCGCTGGCGCTCAGAGTTCTTGGCTTGAATGGCAATCCCTTAAATTGACAGAATGAGAGATAGGGTGGTTCAGCACCAAACAGGAGTGTATCCATAAGAGTGCCGCGCACGAATAAATCACTACCCCAGACCCCACCTGGTCATAGCCACATCGATCTCGAGCTACTGAGGAGTCTCAAGTCAATTGAAAATCGATCTAGGGACACAGATCACTTACGATCGAGGCCGTACTTCCGCACCGTTATGCCCTCACAACACCTACGGTGACCTCCACTTCTGCACACTCTCCATCCTTGCAACTACTCTTTGCGAATGCCCCAAGCACACGTGAACTTGCCCATTGCGTTAACGCCAGAACGTCTGTATCTGGAAGACTTGGCCGCACGTGCGGTGAGAGAGTGATGATAAGTGCAGGTGATGTGCTCTGAGTGTGTTTTTGGCGATCAGTCGAGTGACCACGCGCATGTGAATCATGGTCATGATGGTGGTCATAAGAATGGGTATGATGAGCATGACCGTTTGAGTGTTCGTGAGCGTCAACAGAGTCAATCTGCGATGTGTGCACCTCCACAGATCGTGGCTGCCCGGCGGGTACAACCTGCCAAACGTGTGGTGCTGGTAGATGTACGACGTGCTCATGACGTTCGATCTACCACGTTTCAGTTCAGAAGCTTCAACGGGATACCAGTGTGCTTTCACTTCACGTACCTCTCTAACAACCCTCCAGAACCCCTCCATTCGTGCAGTAGGCCCGCTAATCCCTACAGGAACCATTAATCCACCCTTGTTGAATCCAGGGGGTATCATCGGCGGCGCCGTCTGCAGCAAAACCCCGCCAAGCACAACACAGGCTGCAAACGCCACATGCGCAGTAACGATCACTTCCACCGCAGCAAGTGCGAGATCGAAGGGTCCATAGTGTGCCCTAAAATCACGGTCATCGCATTTAAATAGGGTCTCAGACAAGCCAAGAACAGAGAATAAACTTTTTACACTTACACATCCAGAACTATCTCGGCGCCCAAGATCGCCAGGCAGAATACGATTGGTGGAAGTGCATACGGGTTCCGAAAGATCCGTTGAACACCTATTCGACGCTCTGCCGGCGGAGGTGCTTGGTATCCCAGTCGTAAGATAGAGAGGGGGGAAGGGATATGTTTATTGGTTACTATTAGGGGCCAGATGACTCAGGAACAAGGCGTGACAAAGGGTGAACTGAGACCTACTGCTCACTAGTACTTCGTGTTGACCGAATACAGCGGAGGTTCCCACCAACGAGAGAAGGACTAGACAGATTAGCAGGACAGGGAAGCGAAGACTGGATACCGGATAAGTCCAATCTGGTGAAGGGAGTGATCAACCACTTACCCGAGCGTCTCCGGCATTTCGTCGCCCCAATGGTGATGGTGACCATCTCCAGCACCTTTCGCAGCGCCACCGCCATGTCCGTGTCCATGGGTATTACCTCCGGCAGATAACAACAAATGCTCGACAGCCTCTTTCGCAACATAGACACCCGCGAACATCAAATACACACACTGGGCAAAGAGTAGCGTCGTCCCACGACGTGCGAGACTAAACCCAATATGCTCAGCCGCGTCAAGGTGATAGACGAGTCAGACCCACCCGTACGCCCCATTCACCTTCCCTCTCATTTGTCTCGCAATAACAACAGGCCCAGCAACGCCCAATGCATCGAAAACCACCCAATAACCTAATCCTGTACAAGCAAGCGAGCCAATACTCTGACCACGTGTCCATAACAATCCGCCCAAAACAAACTGAGCAGAAGCGGTGATCATAGCAGCTGTTCCCGTAGAGGACACGCTGCTACTCTCAGGTACGATGTTGTTAGATTGGTGGACCGGTATCAAACTCGACACAGAAGCCGCAGGAGATTTGGACTGGGAACGTGGGATGAGCTCGGCTGTCGGGATGAGCTTTGCCGTATTCGAGTTTGGAGTCCATGGAGAGATTGGCGTGGGTGTAGGCGCAGTTTGCAATTCATGCTCCTTTGCCGATGTTCCCAGTGTTGGTCGCTGGCCAGGCTCAAGGAACGAGAAGAAGTTATGTGAGAGGGAATGTTTATGATGATGGCCACGTCTTGTGGTGACTCCAGAACCTGACGTTCGCATACCATTGGGCTCCGAGTTTGATTTCGGCAGACCGCCGAACGTGAATCCAGCGTTGAATTCTCGACCAGCTTGGGCACCGAGGCTGACGGTCTCCTCAGACTGGGAAACTGGAATTAGGACCGGGTCTGGGGAAGGTGGTGGAGCCTCTTCGTCTCCGGGTCGTTCGTCCTCGGAAATGGTGGCGTGCGGTCTAGGAAAGAATATAGACAAGTTCCTGGAGTGGAGGCGCGAATGTCTTCTGATGTGGCCAGGCGGAACGTGCCCATCAACATCCGACACATGGACCTCGGGAGTACCACCAGAAGGGAATGGATGCAATGGCACATGAATAGGAAAAGACGAAGCCAGGGGTGAAGGCACTGACGGAACAAATGGCCCAGAGGAGATTGATCGGGTACGAGAGTGGGCGACGGTGTTGTTATGCGGAACAAACGATGTACGAAAGGGAGAAGTTGGAGGGGAGTGGAGACTAATGCTTGGTGGTCGACGAGCGGGTATTCCTGCGCCTAGTGGTGGAGGTACGTTGGGCTTGTTGCGTGCTGGAATACCAGGACCCAAGGGTGGGAAGGACTGAGGAGCCGACTGGACGCGACTCCTTGGAGGCGAGGGAGGGATGGTGAGATTCTGAACAGATGGAGAAGGCACCATTGGGGCGGATCGACTATTTTGATCTACGGCAAGATCGTCATCAAGAGCTTCGTTACTTGATTTGCGCCTGTGCATTGTAGATGTGTTGGCAGTTGGTCAAGTTGGAGCCAGAGGGACGACTTGATGGTAACACGTAGCGTTATTAGATGCGAATGGAAGTGGAATGGGAAGCAGAATACACGTCCGTAACAAGCAAATGGTGGTCTTGCACGCTAGAATAAGGCCTAAGCAGTACTTGCGCTTTCACGTATGCACCGTCAGCAGTGCTGAAACTTAGGCGTTAGACCGGCCCCGACCTCAGTTTGACAGCTGCAATACCACCATCAGCCTGCGTCCATTTTAACAAGATGCTTCGCTTACTGCGCCTGTTAATTAAGGAATGAATGAACACTAGCTGAACGGTGCGCGTGACGGTCTTGAGTGAGACCTTGACAGAAGTTGAACGTTTGAACTTGCGCAATAATGAGCACAGCCACAGCGGTCCTAGCAAGCACGCTTGACAGGTCTCCCTCGACTCGATTAACTCGCTAGAGCCTCCGGTTTCACATGGGCTATCCTTGGTTCGAGGCATCGCGCGACTTTTCCGTTGGCAACGAACGACCATCGCCCGTAAAGCTAGTACGTTCCCTCGGAGAGGCTAGTAAGCATCTGGTTCCACTGATGACTGCGCGGAACCATTTCATAGTTGGTACACACGCTCGTCTCTGTCGGAACTCGTGCTGAGAACGACACACTGAACTTGGCATACGGCGGTTGGAACACAAACGATGTGGGTACAAGCCATTCTGCATGTAACATCTTCAACAAGATACCCATGGACTCGACGATACACATCGAATCGATCTATTTACCCCAGGTAACATCCAGTGTCACAGTACATGGCCATCCCTGAGGTACAAAAAAACGGGGGTTTCGTGACCCAACCAGAGTCAAGGTGAGGAGTACAGTACCTCACATAAACCCGCTATCCTCTACTAGCACAGTCCGTAACTGTTTTTGCATGACTCTGCATCGTCGTCGTATTTATTACCCCTAGATATTAAGATTGTACTGGAGGGTGTATCAGCTTACATAAGATCACTTGTTTCCGCTGCAAAGCGTACGTGCCTATACAAAGACAATGCCTACCCCCCAGGACGTTCTCCGCACATCTATTGAGACGCACAACGATACCTTTGAATCGCTGCTAAGGCTCATACCACCAAAATATTACTTGGTCAAGGAAGACGATGCGGACACTGGGGTGCGTTTTTGTGTCAGTATAAATCTCGCGTTTGGGGACCTACTCGACTACGTAGGCACCGAGCAAATACCAAAAACATAGAAAGAATCAGAAGGCATCCAAGCAAGCAGTCAAGGAGGCGTCCAAGAAAGCCAGACGCGAAAAGGTAATTGCCGACCCTCCAGGAGCGAAAATCACTGCCTTATAGCGCGTGTTAATTCGTCGCCTCAGCTCGATCCAGCAAACCAAAAATCGATCATAGACATCCAAAACGAAGCAGCACTCGAACAGGAACGGAAAGCACTTTCGCCGTCAGGATATGAAGACTCAAGCGACCATGACGACAATGCGATGGAAGTCGACAGTTTAAAGGGTTCAGAGGATGACGATTATCAAAACTCAGCAGCGCTGGACATCAGTGACGAGATAGTTCCAATGCCTCGAGCGGAAAGTATAGCAGTGTTAAAGGAGAAGTTGCATGCGCGTATGGCAGCGCTTCGCCGTCCTGGCGCCCAGAACGACGAACCAGGGGATAAAGATGAGCTGCTCGAGGAACGTCGAAAGCAACGTGCAGCATTGCGAGAGCAACGCAGAAAGGAGACGAAGGAGCGGAGAAAGGTTGAAACCGAGAGCAAAAAGGACAAAGGGAAGATGAAAGAGAAGGAGGAGAAAAACCTGAAGAACAAAGTTGTGTCTACCAAGGTCTCCCCCGTTCACTCCGAGTGAGATGTGTCTGACTTCCTTCTTAGAATCAACTACTCGTGACAGACCTACCGGGGACGTCTTCTTCGGGGCCCTCTGGTAATCTTGATGGTCCCCTTACTAACGTTGCTTTCTCTACTCTTGCCGGTTTAACGAGTAAAAAGGCCGCTCGACTCAAGACTTCATCAAACCCTACACAGGCTCTTGCACAACTCACCGCACGTAAGGAAGAACTGGCAACCCTGCCGGAAGAGAAACGCAAGACAGTAGAAGACCGAGAATGGTGGGCGAAGGCCGAAGCTCGTATAGAGGGTGTCAAGGTCAAAGACAACGAAGGACAGCTCAAGAAAGCGATCAAACGGAAGGACAAGGAGAAAGTACGCAGTAAAAAGAAATGGTGAGTTTCCGATGTCGTTCACCGTGGTGCGGCGACTGAAAACCTGGTCAGGGAGGAAAGAAAGGAACAGGTCGTTGCATCAATGGCCGCAAAACAAAAGAAGCGAACTGACAACATTGCTATGCGGAGTGAGAGGCGAAATGAAAGGAAAAAAAGTGGAAGTGGCAAGTCACGGCCGGGGTTCGAGGGCAAGTCGTTTTCTAAGAGTAAAGGGAAAGCGTCAGGGAGAAAGAAATGAATAAATTCTTACCATTTCAAGCGATGATCGGAGCGTATAGACTGCGAGGTCTACCGCGCCTTCACTGCGCGAAGCCAGAAAATTTTGATGGCGCTTTGCTTTGGAATAGGCCATTGACATTGGGGTGCCTGCCTGAACCATACATCATGGGAGCCTCGTAGTCTACACCGTAGAATGTGAGGTAAATGAGGCTCAAGTCTCTGAGCCAGTGAAGTATTAGTGAACGAGACTATTGCGACCCCTTTTTAGGAGGGTGTGAAGCCTACAGCCGTATATTGTACTAGGCTTGATCAGCGACCGCGATGACATTTAAAATACCGACCAAACATATCCTATCTAGCGTTCAACTAGAGGACTTCCAAAGCTCGCAGACTCACGCCAGCATCGTGACGTTCATCGAACAACTAAATGAATCAGTTATCAGTGTCAAGCTCACCGATAGCGTCGAAGCCACTGTGCGTTTAATTCGTTTTCATATTGAGGTCGACGGTTGAAGCTCGTCATGCCGCGCAAGAGTAGAGGATCGATTCTATCCTCAACGTATTGGAACAAGTTGAGAGTATCGCTGAGCAAACGCCTCCGATCGACAACAAGGCATCACGCTTCGGGAATCCCGCTTTCAGGACCTTTCATGACGAAGTGGAAAAGGTGAATTATTCGCTTCATCACCCTCCGCGCATTCGAGACGACACAAATCTAGCAAGCTACTACCTTCCACGCTGAACTTGGCATACCTGAAGTCGCGACCCCTGAACTGCAGGTATATTTCATCAACTCGTGGGGTAATCGCGAACGCATCGACTATGGAAGCGGGATGGAACTCAATTTCCTGTGTTGGCTGTGAGCTATGCTGCTACGCTCTTTGCGTATTCCGTGTTCTGATCGAAGGGTCGTCTAGGTACTGCCTAAGACAACTCGGGATAGTCGATGAACGTGATCACAAAGCGCTTGTCATCCGGGTGTTCTGGCGGTTGGTGCACATCTTCATCTCTGATGCTCCATGCTCAACATCGTAAAGGTATGTACAGGTCATGCGAGTCCTCCAGTCAACATATTGGCTTGAACCTGCGGGGTCTCATGGTGTATGGGGACTCGACGATTACCATTTCCTCCCGTTCTTGTTTGGTTCTGCGCAGCTAAGGACGAACGCCAGCCCTACGACGAGGCGTGTTCCTGGGCACCCCTCACCCAAGGCGATTCATGTTCCTGAGATCGTCGACGAACTCGCAAAGGATTACATGTACTTTGCTTGCATAAAATTCATAAATTCTGTGAGTACTTGATCTTCGTTTCCTTGACTAGGCATGGACTCGCTGGTTGTTCAGATCAAGACAGCATCGCTTCGATGGCATTCTCCGATGCTTGATGATATATCAGTTGTACGTGGTGGCTTCTCCTTTGCTACTACTTGACCAAAATCTCGCTCACCCATCTTTTTTCGTAGGTAAAAACTTGGGATAAAGTCAACGCGGGCATGATCAAGATGTACAAAGCCGAAGTGCTCGGAAAACTCCCTGTCATTCAACACTTTCTCTTTGGTTCTATCCTTCCTTACACTGGAAGACCTCCTCCAACCTCTTCTGAGGAGACTGGAATCCATCGTGGCCACGCACATGAAGGATGGGGTGATTGTTGTGGTATACCTGTACCGAGCGTGTTCGCCGCGGCACAGGAGGAAAGGGCTCAAGCTCGAGTAATTGAAGGGCCAGGGATACGACCTGTCCCATTTGACTGATGTTACGAGCAACCTCGCGAATTTTGACGGTTTCCATCCGGGAACCAAGTCACCAATCATAAAAACTGAAGTATTTATTCGTGGCGAGACGACGGATGTTTGACATTCTATCAATGTTTACAATCGTTTCTCCCGTTGGCGAATCAAGACGTTCCCCAGTTATCGGTTCCATAACATCTACAATCCCCCATTGCTAACACTGGCTGACAGCAAGTTTCTTGACATGTTTGCGATTTCTTCTTCTGTGGGTGAGTCAGTCTCCTTCTCATGACTGACTCTTCCATCCGCAGTCGAAGGGTGGATGATTCATAATTAAGTTATTCCTATCCATCCTCGAGATGGAAACTGAACTCGAGCGATGCCGTCGATGGGTTACCTTGGGTTTTCGTGTATATGATCCAGCGTCTATGTGCTGGTGCTGATCCAAGTACAGCCGCGGAGCTCGCACAGGATAAATACTGAAGATGTTCAAGGGCACTTGCAAAGGATCTTGTACCTTTGAACGTTTGCTCGAGGGCGAGGATGATGATACGAACAGTCGTAGCCCCAGACGAACAAATCATACAACGCATGCATTCCACGTCACCCGCGGTCGCATCTTTGGTAAACTACATCCTATCAAAGGTATGTAAAAGGTATCAGCACCAGTGCTTCACATCAATCAGAGGAACCAAAAGCGTTGGAAAGATGTTACACGTATATCTGGGTGTCAGCTCATTGCGCCAGCGCATGAAAAAGGATGAGGAGAGATCAGGGAATAGACGTGTGGTTGTCATGGCAGTGAAGCGTCATTCAACGTAGCCTCCAATGGACGAATAAAATTTCGTTGCTATGCTTCACCATCCGAAAACTCTGCATACGGACAGATCAGTCAACCGAGATCGCTCAGGGATGTAGGAAACCAGGCTTACTCCTCGTGGATCTCGATGCCACCCACGGCTCTCTTGAGTGTCGGATCAAAACGTCTCACAGCCTCGCTAACAT
>QFEL01001282.1:0-14856 GCA_003316195.1 Neoboletus brunneissimus | reverse complement strand
TCGGTTCTCACAGGTGTGAGACAGGGGCGAAGCCGAAAAAGGGATAGGGGCTAGGACGAGTTGTAACACTACCCTCGCTTATTTCACACCTGGCACTTTAGCTTGCGCATCCCTTTGACGACCTTGCCCTTTGCCCACACCCTTGGCCCACGTTCGGGCTCCTCTTCATTTGTTATCCTTATATACAGGACGATTCTAGCTAGTCGTACTCTAGCTTCAGCTTACCAGTTCTACCTCTGGACTTGTACCTTGTCCATACCGGCTATACCTTTGTATTCGCGTATCCCGCCTATGCAACACCTTTGATCGCCTTCTTCTGTTGTCTGGCGCCCCCGTCAGGACATTCTCGATAAGAAGTCGCTTACCGGTCTACGTTTCGGGCCTACCCAGGTTCGAACCGTAACAGTCAACATTCAAAAATGCCTTGAGGACAGCAGGAATGCGAAAGCAACTGCTGAACTTCATCAACAAAGGAACGGCTAAAAGGGCCTGATCAAGGGACCCTGACGCCATGGACGTAAGCGCCGCCAAGACAGGCAAGGGCAAAGGGCCCATCAAATGCCATAATTGTGGCAGAGATCATTTTGCCTGTGACTGTAAAAAGCCAAAGAAGCAGTGCAGCAAATG
The DNA here is from genome assembly GCA_003316195.1 of Neoboletus brunneissimus. NCBI lineage: Eukaryota > Fungi > Basidiomycota > Agaricomycetes > Boletales > Boletaceae > Neoboletus > Neoboletus brunneissimus. Next base: position 14,229 of record QFEL01001282.1, on the reverse strand, counting down.
CCAATTTCTAGGGGGCAGTCATAAGAAGACCTGCTCCAAATACAAACCCAAGACCGATGAAGCGCAGCAGACTTGAAGCGCAGAGGTAGAAGAGTCCCACAGCTGCAAAAAGGACAAAGAACCAAAGGCAGCAACCTCCTGGGATGAGGATAAAAGCACCAAAAAGGAAAAAGGCAAAGGAAAGGACTGGAATAAGTCCATTGCTGGCATGTCTCTCAACGAAGCGAGAGCATGGTTCAAGGATTACGAGATGTTCACGTCAAAAAATTAGAACATCCAATGCGCATATCTGGGTGCACTGTGGACATTAACCGATTCACACATTTATCTGTAGAGGAAACCAAAGACGACGGAGAATCTGCAGATCCCCCCTATTCATATTCTTCTTCACATGGGCAGTCAACGCTAGACATTGATGGCAGGAGTAAACCTGTGATAAATTCCACTTTAATCCCCTCCCCTAGTTCAGAATTCCCAGATGACATCTTCATGCGAAATGCACATATCGAGAGAGAGGTTCTCATGGAGATCTCGATCTCACCAGCATCACAGTCAGGACGTAAAAATCGAAAATTTACAAAAACATGAGCCCTGCTTGATTCAGGAGCAAACATGATTTTCATCAATAAGACATGGGCAGAGACCCACAATCTCCCACTTACGGCCCTTGAGCAGCCAATTCCCATATACAACATGGACAGAACCAAGAATTCAGTGGGTTCTATTATGCATAGTGCAGACCTTATTTTAGAGTTCGACAGACACCATGAACAAGTCACTGCCAAAGTCATGGATCTAGGAAAGAACACTTTCATTCTTGGATACTCATGGCTCAAGCGCCACAACCCAGAGATTGATTGGACCAAGGGCATGGTCAAGATGATTTGCTGTCCCACACACTGTCATGCGCTCCAAGACGCCCCTTATTATGCACAAAGGGTGGACTGCGAAGAATTGGACATCCAATACGAAGTGTATGACACTATTAAACAGCTAGAAGCCGACATTGCTGAAGCTGCTCTAGCAGAGCAGACAGAGAAGCCTAAAGAGAAAACTCCTGAGGAGTTAGTACTCCTGGCTTATCACAAATATTTAGATGTTTTCAGCAAGAAACAATTGGAGAGAATGCCCAAAAGGAAACCTTGGGACCACGCAATTGAACTCAAAGAAGGTTACGTCCCACGAAAGGGGCGTTTGATCCCCCTATCGCCTCAGGAGCAGGAAGAAGTCAACGCATTCATTGACAACCAGCTCGCAAAAGGCTATATTAGACCTTCTAAATCCCCTCAGACATTGCCGGTCTTCTTTATTCTGAAAAAGGATGATAAAAAGCACATGGTCCAAGATTATTGCTACCTTAACAAAGGTACCATCAAAAACAATTACCCTCTCCCATTGATTTCTATGCTCATCAAAAGGCTCAAAGGAGCTAAATTATTTATGAAAATGGACTTACATTGGGGATACAACAACATCCGCATTAAGGAAGGCAATGAATGGAAAGCCGCATTCACGTGTCACCGCAGAGCATTTGAACCCCTTGTTATGTATTTTGGATTATGCAATTCCCCTGCGACCTTCCAAGCGATGGTCAATGACATCTTTGCTGATATGGAAGGAGTCGTTGTTGTTTACATTGATGACATCCTTATTTTCATGAAAACAGAAAACCAAGAAGAACATGACAAAATCGTACTAGAAGTACTAAAAAGGCTAGAGGAAAATGATTTGTTCGTCAAGCTGGAAAAATGCACCTTCTCTACTGACGAAGTAGATTTCCTCGGTATGATCGTATTGAAGGATGGCATTTTCATGGACGGAACAAAGGTTAAAGCCATCAGGGAATGGCCAGCCCCAAAAACAGTTAAAGGAGTTAGGAGTTTCTTAGGTTTGGCGAACTTCTATCGCTGCTTTATTAAAGACTATGCCTCAGTGGCTAGACCACTTCACGATCTCACAAAGAAGAATGAACCTTTCTGTTGGGAAGAAGCCCAACAAAATGTGTTTGACATGCTTAAGTCACTCTTTATCACCACACCCATTCTAGCTTATCCGGATGACACATGCGAGTATCGCCTAGAGTGCAATGCATCGGATTTCGCTACAGGTGCCGTACTTTCACTCAAGAAGGATGACGGGCTCTGGCACCCCGTGGCCTTCTCTTCACATGCTATGACTCCACAGGAATGGAATTACCCAATTGCCGACAAAGAGATGCTTTCAGTCATTCAAGCACTAGAGCAGTGGCGTCATCATCTAGAAGGAGCTAGACACACCTTCGAGATTTGGAATGACCATGCGAATCTGCAATGGTTCATGACTAGACAAGATCTCAATCGCCGCCAGGCAAGATGGGCTATGTATCTCTCACGATTCAATATGACCTGGCATTACAAACCAGGATCCACCATGACAAAACTGGATGCTCTCTCTAGATGAGAAGATCATGCCGAGGGAATTGTTACAGCTCAACCTAGGGGAGGGTGACCGTAGACCCGAAAGGTGAAAGCTCTGACAGAAGTGACAAGGGCAGAGACGTAGGTGGGATAGACATAGGGATGGAGTTGAGTACGCAGGAGGGGACAAGGATCAAGGGTCCAATGTCCCAGTCGACTCAGGTCTAAGGCCTTGTTGTCAAGTACGAAGAATGTGAAGGGCTAAGCCAGTCCAGTGACTGGCGAAGTCGGATCGCACAAAGGTGAGCTTATTCAAGAAGTAGATTCGGGAAGCTAAGCTAGAGTACAAGGATACGAGCTAGCTGTTTAAATAATATACCCTAATGCACACGGACTGAGCCGGGAAAGGTAAGTATGGGGCAAGGGGGAAAGGTGTGCGTGGTGTCCGAGCGGGGGTACTACAGCAAGGGCACAAGGTGGGGACGGAATGGAGGAAATAGTCGGAAATGAAGAGCGGAAATGAAAAGGGCGCTGCCTGGGGCGGAGGGGAAGGGTTCGAAAGTGAACCCGGGCTAGGCTGTGTGGCTTTTAGGTTTTATAGGTAAAAGACACCGATAGGGACCGGTGATGAGTCACAATGAGATGGGCCGCAAGGCGTGCGAGAGAGAAGACATAGGTGAGAGAGAAGTATCGCAGAGCGAAGGAATGTAGGAAAAAGAGTAAGGAAAAAGGTAAGCGTATGGATGAATTGTAACAGGAATAGAAAACGATAACAAAGGAGTAGTTGTTATTTCCCCAGAGAAGATCCGATCTAGCATCATGATCAATGACAATGGGGTTATCTTACATCAGAAAATATTTAACGTGACGTGCTTACTCACAGAAGAAAATGTCAAGAAGCTTGAGAAGAAGGGAATCATCGCTGATGAGCACGATGGCATTCTCTTCGACTCCTATGGGCATATCTACATCCCAGACTCAAACCTTCTCAGGATGGAGATCCTCGAGAAACACCATGACTCCCCCGTAGCAGGACACCCAGGCTATGACAAGACGCTGGAACTGCTGCAACGTAATTATTACTGGCCAGGAATGGCAACATTCGTTAAATCTTACGTCGCTTGATGCAAAACCTGTCAATGGTTTAAAGGCATGAACACAGCCCCAGCAGGCTTGTTGCAACCCTTACCGATACTGAATGCCCTGTGGGAACACATCACCGCCAATTTCATTATGGGTTTACCTGAATCCCATGGCTACACCGCTATTCTCACCATCGTTGATCGACTCTTCAAGGAAGTGGAATTGATTCCATGTTCCAACACATGCTCAGCCCTGGATACAGCCAGGCTATTCCTTAATCATGTTTGGAAGCATCACAGTCTTCCTAAATCCATTACATCAGACTGCGGACCTCAATTCACCGCACAAGTTATGAGAGAGGTTAACCAGGCCCTCAATATTACCACTAAATTATCCACTTCTTTCCACCCTCAAACGGATGGACAATCAGAGATTGTAAACAAGGAAGTAGGAAAGTTCCTTTGAATCTTCTGCTTTGATAAGCAAGAAGCATGGGCAGACTGGCTTGCTGTCGCTCAATTTAGTATCAATACCAAAAAACATGCAATAACTAAGAAGTCACCCTTCGAAGTCACTCGTTCTTATGAACCACGCATGGGTGTAGAACCCCTTTCAAAGAACAAGGCACCAGCAGCGCAGGAGTTCACGAAAGATATGCAAGGAACCATAGACGAGGTACAAAAAAATATGGAAAAAGCTCAGCAGCAAATGAAGTTGCAAGCAGATAAGCACAGATCAGACACACCAAAGTATACCATCAGCCAAGAAGTTTGGCTCGCAACGGAAAACTTACGTCTTACATGTGCATCAAAAAAATTATCTGAGAAGTGGCTTGGACCCTTCAAAATTATGGAACTCATTGGCCAGAATGCCATTAAACTACTATTACCTAAATCTATGCAGATCCACCCAGTAGTCAATGTTTCTAGGGTGAAACTGTACCATGAACGTATGGAGGGGCAATCCTCGTACCACCCGGGACCAGTAACAGTCACCGAGGACCACGACAACAAATGGGAGATTGATTATGTAGTTGATTCCTGCCTCAAATGAGGCAAACTTGAATATCTAGTCCACTGGAGGGGCTACTCTGAGTTGGACCGTACATGGGAGCCGAAATCTAATCTGTCAAATGCAAAAGATGCAGTTCGAGAATTTCATGAAGCCCACCCATTTGCGCCTAGAGTGCTAAGTATCCCACCTGATCAATTTATGCTATTATTTTCTAAATGACTTGAACCATTTACTTCTCTTTCTTCAAAGCACATCCCCTATAATTGTCTGGAAGCCGATTTATAGAGAGGGGGTAGTGTTATGGTCGCATAACAGAGTGTACTCACGATTCGTACTTATCATCTTTTTCTTCAGTTTCTCAGTCACGTGACTAGATCATGTGCACACCACATCTAACTTATTTCTTCTTACCTTTCTCTAGAAGACAACGGACTCTGTGCAACTCTGAGATACCCCTTGAGGGTCACGTGACAAGGTCATGTGCTAGTCCAGATCTCAGATGGACACTTTATCTATATAAGGTTATATTCACTTCTCACGTTCATCTCCGTTATGATTCTCTTCCATTCTGCCACACTATGTGTGCACCTCATGCTTTTCATTACTGTTTGACTTCCATTCCACATGCATATGCCTCACTTATTTAATTACCACTTGCCCTATGCCCTAGATCGTAGATCTAGACACAACATGTACACATAGTTAGAATGATATATAAACCCAGAGGGCTACGGCTGGTATCCCCAGTCTAGTTCTCTTGGGAGTTCACACCCAATAGTTCCTCTCAGTCACTTTCCTCTTCTTGTTCAGTTTTAGTTGATTTTGCCTAAGCCTTGCTTTGGGCCATTTCAGACCTAGGGATGGGCAACCATAGACCCGAAAGGTAGAAGCTCTAGTGGCAGAGGCAAGGATGAAGGTGTAGACAAGGTGTGGAAGGGTCAAAGGGTGAAGGCACAGATGGAGATGAGGATTGAAGGTCTGAAGTCTTAGTCGACTCAGGTCTAAGGCCTTATTGTCAAGTATGAAGGATGTGAGAGGCTAAGCCAGTCCAGTGACAGGCAAAGCTGGATCACACAAAGGTGAGCTTTCAAGGTGTAGATTCAGGAAGCTAAGCTACAGTACAGGGTAGTGGATGAGAGGATTAAATAGGATACCCTATGGTGCACAGACCACGCTAGGAAAGGTAAGTCTAGGGCAAAGGGGGATGGGGTGTGCAAGGTGTCTGAGCGGGGGTACTACAGCGAGGACACGAAATGGAATGGAATGGAGGTAATAGCCAGAGATGAAGAGCAGAGATGAAAAGGGGCACTGCCCAGGATGGAGGGGAAGGGTTCAAAGAAGAACCTGGGCTAGGCTGTGTAGCTTTAAGGTTTAGATGAAAAGGGGTCATGACCGACCGTGACTAATGGAAGTATGGGACGTAAGAAGCATAGGTGAGGCTGGGACAAGTGAAGGGAAAAGAGGAGGAAAAAGGTAGATGTAGGAATGAATCTTAATATTACCCCCAGGTTATCCTTCAAGCCACTGGCAAAGAAATCCTAGTAGAGGTCGGCTGACCTGCTGTAGGGGGAGCCAGTGATGTTGCCCCAGGCGATGTTATCATAGACATCATCGTTGTTGTCATATTCAGGGGTAGGGGGGTGCAGGGGTGGAGGTAGGGAACAGTGAGGGGGTGCAGGGGTGGGCCGATGATGAGGGCGAGAGGAGGTGTGACAAGGTGGTGGTACTGGATGAGGTGGGGTGGCAGAGGAAGACAAGGGGGAGTGGGTATGACGTGAGGATGAAGACATCGTTGAAGATGATTGAGAGGGGTTGACACGTCGGTAAAGTGGGCAATGGGAGCTGAAGTGACCTGGGGCCCAGCGAAGGCAGTATGGGCATTGATAGTATTGACAATCAGATTGAATATGGCCCAGGTGGTGGCATTCATAGCAAGTCTCGGTGTACCAAGGATGAGAAGGGGGAAGGGCCACGTGTCCTTCGTGCCCAGTCTGTTACGATGTAAGGAACTCATGTTCCTTAGGCTCATATTTGGCTATCCGACAACCCCTATCCGAGTCCAATTCAGTCCAGTCCTAATCCTATCCAAGTCCAGTCCAGTCCTAATCCGGTCTGAGTTCAGTCCAATCTAGTCTGGTCTAAGCTATTTTTATCTTCGGACTTTTTATTTAGCTTCATTATGAGTTCCAGTTTACTTAGCAACACATTAGCACTTTACTTCTGACTTCTATTTAGCATTTTAGTAGTTAGAAGAGTCCAGGGTATTCCCTGGACTATAAAACCCTTGTATTCCAACTCGGAATATCATCTTTCGGCACCCATCTGACTGATCACCTTGTTCGCTTTGTATCTGGCCCTTGTCCTTGGCCATTTACTTCATTTCCAGCCCTCGTCCTTGGCCATCCCTCAGTACTAGCCCTCATCCTTGGCTAGTTTCCTAGTATCTGGTCCTCGTCCTTGACTGGATTTCATCATTTTCATTATTATCTTCATTGTCTCACGCGCTATTTCCTTATTTAGTAATATTAGTCAGTGATGCGCTGTGGTACATCGTAGCTAACCCTTCTCACTCTATAGCCCACTGGGAACCCCCTGGGGATGAGTCCACTTACTCGCCCACAACCCCTTAACATTGTTCTTACAACGAGTACGAGTCCTGTGACTGGTCATGAGACACCATTTCCCATGATCACGGAGACACTTGATGAGTGGGAAGACATACTAGCCACGCTAGAAGACAAAGCAGTGTGGAACACTGCTTTTATGGAGGCTTTCAGTATGGACCCCGTGCAGAGGACATAAGCACGGACCTTTTTCTCTACTTCTCCCGCAATGCCCTTTGGTTGCTATTCCCCTTACTTGTTGATTCTGGTTGATTGCTTCCCCATTGGCCATGGACTCTATATCTCCTCAGTAGCATTCTCTTGCATGCTATTTCATAGTTCCCCCATACTTACTGATACTGAGCAGGCCTTGAACCTTTACTATAAATATCACATAGTTACCTTGTGTATGGTAACTTTGATCTACACATCACTTCGTGTCTACAAGTTCCGAGATCACATCTCCCTGACCTTGCCTCGCTTCACTCGACTCACAACCCCCTCCCTTTGCTAGGAAGTAATGCCCCCTTTATGGTATCACCTCAGAGACCTAGCTCCTGGCTGTTTTACAGAAGTCCACTTGGGACTTAGTGGACACGGGTTGTATCACTTGTTACGCTCAAACGTAACACAGTCCAGTGGGCCTCTATGTGCTCCATGAAATGGATTTCATCGTTGTTGAGCAGGGAGGAGGAAGCAGAGGGAATGTTGGGGGCAAGGGTAGAAAAGGTGGAGAGTTGGGTAGTGTATCACTTAATCTCCTTCAGAAACTCTAGCATACCCAGCTGGTACATGGCCATGACAAGGTTCCCCTCGAGTTCTTCGGTGATTTGATTGATTTGTAACTCGAGGATGGTGACATGGGCACTGGCTGATGAGTTGGGGTGGGCGGTGAAGAGGTGGAGGCAGGAGTATTGGAGGTATGCCTTATAAAGGGCCCAAAGGGGGGAACAGAGGTCAAGGTGGGAGGAGATGGAGACCATGAGATGAGAATCAAGGAGAAGAGTCTGCAGCTGCTGGAGGACTTCCCCATTAGGGAGGTTGTCTCAGAGGCGATGGGCAAAGACAGGGAGGTCTACCAAGAGGACCATTGTGGGAATAGCAGGGCCTGCAAGAGGAGCAGGAGTGGGGTGGTGAGGGGGAGGAGAAGGAGAGTGTTGTGAGTCTAAGTGATCAGGTGATCAGGCGAAGATGAAGAACTGAGGTGCAAACTCAAAGGAAGTGATTTGAGGGTGAAGACGAAGATGTAGAGAATAGAGGTGTTCTCGCAAACAGTAATAGCAGAGGTTAGCTATGAGGTCCTAATGATCCAAAGACTCACTGTAGCTGGAGCTACTGAGATCTTGAATACTGTCTTAGGTGTGGACTCACGTGAGTATTCAAGGTCTAGACGACTATCTTAGAACTGTTACGTTCGAACCTGGGTAGGCCCAAGACGTAGACCGGTAAGCAACTTCTTATCAAGGAGGTCCTGATGGGGGCACCAGATGACAGAAGAAGGTGATCAAAGGAGTTGCATAGGCATGATATGTGAATACAAGGGGTATAGCCAGTAGGGACTAGGTATAAGTCCAAAGGAAGAACCAGTAGGTACAAGGTTCGGGAGGGGAACCGGTAAGCTGAAGCTAGGGAACTACTAGCTAGGATCATCCTGTATATAAGGATAACGAATGAAGAGGAGCCCAAATGTGGGCCAAGGGTATGGGCGAAGGGCGAGGACATCAGAAGGATGTGCAAGCCAAGGTGACAAGTGTGAAATAAACAAAGTAAAGGCCACGTAAGCAGGGGCGAAGGGTGAACTACAGCATGATGTCGGTAAGATGCATGACTGGGGCAAAGGGTGTGCAGATAGCACTGACGATAAGGTAAATGGAAAGTGTCAAGGTGAATAAGAAAGGAACGAAAGCGTACGAGGGTGCCAAGGGGAGATCCTGGGCAGATGCAAGGACAAATGACAGTGATGGGGAAGATCCCCAGATGTGACCGGTGAAGGTCCAAGGTGACGGGGACGAAGGGCGTTCCTGGATAGGCATGGGAACAGGTCTATGGTGGAGGATAGGATGGAGGAGGTAACTCAGAGTAGGGACAAGGGGAGAAGACGAGGAGTTTGAGTGGTGTCAGGTCGTAAGACCAAGCAAGGGGGTCACATTGGAGACAATGACAGCCTTCCTAGGTGAGGAGGGACAAGGATGAGGGGCGAGATACAGGTGTACAGACAGTTCTCACAGGTGTGAGACAGGGGCTTGAGCTGAAAAAGAATAGGGGCTAGGTGAGTTGTAACAAGAACTGGGGTTCTAAGGTCATCTGGAGATATATTATATAGTATAGTACAAGGTGCACGGACCAAGCTGTGCGTGTAAGTAAATGACTATGTATAGTAAGTATTGGGCGTAGGGTATGACATAGTGTGGGAGAGATGAGTAAGGGGATTGGTAAGGAGATGGAGATGAATGTGAGAGTGGGAAAGGAAATACATCATGGGAAATGGTTACATAATGGGGGGTGATAAGATAGAAGAGAAGGATGGTAGATAAAAGAATGGTTAGCTAAGGGTTAGCTAAGTAGAAAATAAAGGGAAGGAAATGAAGAGGGGTGATGAAAGTGAAAGAAAAAGGATTATGAGCATGAACTCATAACAGAGAGCCCCAGCCAGGAGAAGCAATGTGGGATGAAGGCATGGATATGTCCTTGACAAAGGGTATAGGATCGTAAAGAGTAGAAGAAGGAGCAGGCGAGGCAATTGGTGGCAAAGAAACCAAGGAAATGGAGGAAGGGGTGATGGGGACTGGGATGGTGGCGGGGTAGTAGTCATCAGAGGGGATGTCAGAGCAGGGCATAGTTGTTGGTCAGTGGATGGTGGGTTCAGGTGTGAGAGGAAGAACTGGAGGGGAAGTGTCTTGGGTGTCATTTCTTATAATCAAGGAGGGCGGCCTTCAAATGTTTGAGATTGTGCTCAGGGACCCAGGAGTCTTCTTCCACAGTATACCCTTTCCAACATATCAAATACAAGTGGGAGCGGGTGGAGCCTCAGTGCTTTAGGATCTTCTCGATTTTGTATTCCTCTTTGCTGTCTACAAGGTCTGGTGGTGGGGTAGGGAAGTTGGGGCCATGTATGGAGTTTTCCTTGTATGGGGTCAATAGGAAGGCATGGAAGACAGGATGTATCTTCCAGGTAGAGGGGATGTGGAGGCAGTAGATGATAGGGGAGAGGGTTTCAGTGATGACAAAGGGTCCTTCCCATTTAGGTGCAAATTTGGGGTTGACAACCGATTGTTTCAAATTGCGGGCTTCAAGCCAGACCTTATCTCCCTTCTTGAAAGGTTTAAACTTCCTCCAGTTGCATGACATCATTACTTGGCATGCAAGTTTGTGGGCTGCTAGGGCTTCATCTTGGGCAGCTGTCAAGTTCTTGATGTGGGAGGCGACTGTGGGTAGGAAGGTTTCGGAGATGACCGACAGTAGGGCACGGGGTTCATAGCCCATCATGAGGTAGAATGGGGATTGGTTGGTGATGGAATGGGGGTGGTGGTTGTGGGCGAATTCAGCATTGGCAATTGAGTTGGCCCAGGTTGTAGGGTGTGCTCCACAAAAGATCTGGAGATAGGTCTCGACCTCTTGGTTGACACATTCAGTTTCCCCATCCATTTGAGGGTGATAGGCGGTGGAGAGGGTGAGGTTGTAATTAAGGAGTTTTCTGAGTTCTCTGGCAAATGCCAAGGTGAATTAAGGTCCCCAATCAGAGATGACTTTGTCAAAAAGGCCAAAGTATTTGTAGACAGAGAGGAAAAAGAGGATGGCGATGCCCTCTGTGGTCATGGTTTTGTTGGTGGGGCAGAGAATCACCCCCTTAGTAAGCCCATGGTTGATCACAACCAAAAGAGAATCAAAGCCTCCAGACAGGGGGAGGTTGGTGATGAGGTTGCAGGAAATCTGTTGGAAGGGGCAGGTACAGGTGGAGTGGATGGGTGAGGGGTGGAACAGTAGGGTGGGTATTCGACTTGTTTTGCTGGCAGGTGGCACAGCCTTCAACATAGTGGCAAACATAGAAGGTGAGGCCGGGCCACCAGAATTCGGAAGTGACGAGTTGGCAAGTTTTAAGGTAGCCGGGGTGGCCAGTGGAGGCATGGTCATGGCATCACTGGAGAATGGAGCAGTGGAGGGAGGTGTTAGCAGGGATATAGATGTGGCCATTGTAAGTGAGGACACCCTCAAGCAGTTGCCAGGGGGAGGTGTGAGAGCATAGGAATGCTGGAGTGTCGTGGGAGAGAGATTAAAGTGCCTGAAGGGCACATGGATCATTTGTCAAGGCAGATTTAATATGATCAGAGAGGGCGGTGTCGATGAGGCGGATGAAGAGGAAGGGGGGTAGGAGGGTAACACCTTGGTTGTCTGTGTCATGGGGGAGATGATCTGGTCAGCGTGAGAGGGTGTCAGGCCTGGTGAGGTGAGACCCTGGGACATGGACAATTTTAAGGTTGAAGTCAGTGAGGTCAAGGAGCCAGCATGCCTGGCAACGGTTGAGGGTCTGAGGGAATTGGAAGTAGGTGAGGTTCTTGTGGTCAGTGAAGACCTGGACAGGGAAGGGGGTGTTACAACTTGCCTAGCCCCTATCCCTTTTTTGGCTCAGCCCCTGTCTCACACCTGTGAGCGCCATCTGTACACTTGTACACCACCCCTTGTCCTCATCCCTCCTTGCTTAGGGAGACTGTCATTGCTCCTAATATGACCCCCTTGCTTGGTCTAACGACTAGACGCCACTCGGATTCTTCACCTTCTGCCCTCGTCCCTACTCCAAGTTACCTCCTCTGTCCTACCCTCTGCCATAGATCCGTTCCTGTGCCTATCCAGGAATGCCCTACTTCCCCATCACCTTGGACCTTTGCTGGTCACATCTGGGAATCTTCCCCATCACCGTTATCTGTCCTCATATCTGCCCAGGATCTCCCCCTGGCACCCTTGTACACTTTCCCTTGTTCCTATTCACCTTGTCGTCCTTCATTTACCTTACCATGGGTGCTATCTGCACACCCTTCGCCCCAGTCATGCATCTCACTGATGTCATGCTGTAGTTCACCCTTTGCCCTGCTTATGCGGCCCTTACACTTGTTTATTTCACACTTGTCACCTAGGCTTGCGCGTCCCTCTGACATCCTCACCCTTCATCCATGCCCTTGGCCCACATTCGGGCTCCTCTTCTATTGCATAGTACTTATACTGGACCTTTGAATACACTTGTACTCTAGCTTTAGCTTACCAATTCTTCCTCTGGACTTGTACCTTGTCTATACTGGCCATACCCCTTGTATTCGTGTACTCCGCCTATGCAACACCCTTGATCACCTTCTTCTGTTGTCTGGCGCCCCCATCAGGACATCCTTGATAAGAAGTCACTTACCAGTCTATGTCTTGGGCCTACCTGGGTCTGAACGTAAGAGGGGGAGCCATGGAGGTAGTGTTGCCAGGCTTTGAGGGTGTGGATGACAGCAAGGAGTTCTCTGTCATAGATGTCATAGTTGTGCTCAGCTGGGATAAATGACTGAGAGAGGTAGGAGCAGGGGTGCCAATCGCCATTTGAGTCAGTTTGGAGAAGGATAGCTCCCAAGGCATACTTTGAAGCATCAGTGGCAATGGCAAAGGCGGCAGATAGATCAGGGAGGTGGAGGATAGGTTTCTCAAGGAAAAGTTGTTTAAGCTGCTGGAAGGCAGATTCACAAGTGGGGGACCACTCCCATTCAGTTGACTTTTTGGTAAGGTCAATAAGGGAGCAAGTGACATTGGAGTAGCTGGGAATAAACCAGCAGTAGAAATTGGCAAATTCAAGGAAGGAGCATATTCCTTTGACGGTGGTGGGCTGGGGCCAGGCAAAGATGCCTTTGAGTTTAACTGGATCCATGGTGAGCTGATCGGGCTTGATGATCATGCTGAGGTATTCGACCTCTTCAGCAGTGAAAGTACACTTTTTGAGCTTGAGATGGAGGTTGAGTTCTACCATGCATTGAAGGACACATTTGGTATGCTCTTCATGGGTTTTTGCATCAGGGGAGAAGATGAGGAGGTTGTCCATATAGATGACGAGCCAACCTTCAGCAATCATGTCTGAGAATGAGTCATTTATAAATCATTGGAATGTGGCAGGAGAATTGGTCATGCCAAAGAACATAACTGTTGGTTCGAAGAGGCCTTTGTGGGTGATGAATGCACCCTTCCACTGGTGTCTGTCCTTGATCTGGACGTTGTTGTACCTGTTACAATTCATGCGTACAGCTACTCTTTTTCCTCTCTTCCCTTACTTCCTTTCCCCTTCACACTGCAACGCTTCTCCTTTGTCTATGCTTTCCGTTTGACTTGTTACTCTGACTCATCACCGGTCCCTGTCGGTGTCTTTACCTAAAACCCTAAAGCCACATAGCCTAGCCCGGGTTCTCTTTTGAACCCTTCCCCTCCGCCCCGGGCAGCGCCCCCTTTTCATCTCCATTCTTCATTTCTGACTATTTCCCCCATTCCACCCATACTCTGTGTTACAACTCGTCCTAGCCCCTATCCCTTTTTCGGCTTCGCCCCTGTCTCACACCTGTGAGAACCGCCAGTACACTTGTACCTCACCCCTCGTCCTCGTCCCTCCTGGCTTTAGGAGACCAACATCGTCCCTAACGTAACTCCTTCGCTTGGTCTAACGACGCGACACCACTTGGACTCCTCGTCTTCCGCCCTCGTCCCCACTCCGAGTTACCTCCTCCGTCCTATTCTCCGCCATAGACCCGTTCCCGTGCCTATCTAGGAACGCCCTACTTCTCCGTAACCGTGGACCCTCACCGGTCACATCTGGGGATCTTCCCCATCACCGTCATTCGTCCTTATATCTGCCCAGGATCTCCCCCTGGCCCCCTCATACGCTGTCCCCTTCTTCGTATTCACCTTGTCGTCTTTCATTTACCTTACCGTTGGTGCCATCGGCACACCCCTTCGCCCTAGTCATACGTCCTCACGACGTCATGCTGTAGTTTTCCCTTTACCCCGCTTACGCGGCCCCCACCCTCGCTTACTTCACACCTGGCACTTTAGCTTGCGCGTCCTTTTGACGTCCCTGCCCCTTGCCCACACCCTCGGCCCACATTCGGGCTCCTCTTGATTCC
>QFEL01001281.1:0-10296 GCA_003316195.1 Neoboletus brunneissimus | reverse complement strand
CCGTCAGGACTTCCTCGATCAGAAGATGCTACCAGGCCTACGTCTCCAGCTAACCGGTTGGAACGTAATATTCTCCTTGTCGTATGGATCCGTGGGAAATTCTCCTAACCCAGGTCCAAAATCAAGCACTCTTAAAAACGCTGTAGCCAGTGAAGGCTCTGAAGGTGTCTCTCCACGCACTGGGTTCAGTACCTCTGCAGCTACCGCAACCTGCTCCTGGTCTCTACTTGTTACTACTAATTCCCACTCTCTATCCATGGGCAGAGCCCCTTGCGGCCTGCTACTTGCGACGTAGGGGTGACTTAGAGAAGTCGACAGCCCCCTGTCTGGAGTCAGGAACGACCGGAGTGACCTGTGGAAGACAAATGGCACTAGCGCCTTCGATGAGTACACCTAGTTCCAAGCTCGAGTAACGAATTGGTCGACGCACTTGCTGCTGCAGACGATGAAGTTGTAGTTGATAAAGGGTAAGCGATGAAGGTATAGTCTAGTTATAGTGAAATGGCCCAAAGCAAGGCTTAGGCAAAATCAACTAAAACCAACAAGGAAGAGGAGAGTGACTGAGAGGAACTGTTGGGTGTAAACTCCCAAGAGAACTAGACTGGAGATACCAGCCATAGCTCCCTGGGTTTATATATCATTCTATCTACTTGTACATATTGTGTCTAGATCTCTGATCTAGGGCATAGGGTGAGCGGTAATTAAGTAGGTGAGGCATATGCATGTAGAATGGAAGTGTAACGGTAATGAAAAGCATGAGGTGCACACACGGTATAGCAGAATGGAAGAGAATAATAACGGAGATGAATGTGAGAAATGAATATAACCATATATGGATAAAGTGTCCATCTGAGATCTGGGCTAGCACATGACCTTGTCACATGACCCTCAAGGGGTATCTTAGAATTGCACGGAGTCTGTTGTCTCCTAGAGAAAGGTAAGAAATAAAATAGACGTGGTGTGCATGTGATCTAGTCACGTGACTGAGAAACTGAAGAAAGAAATGATAAGTACGAATCGCGAGTACACTCTGTTATGCAACCATAACAGTTGTATTGGGTCCATCAAGATCTGAATTGACATGGATTACAGGAAGCTCTAGTATGAATCAACCTCTTCAAAAATATAAGAATGTCCTTGCGGTTCCTACTGCCATCCTTCCATCTGATACACATAATCCTTGTATCATTTTTTTTCCTCAAAGGCAAGTCACGCCCACCAGATCTCACACTGATACTGACAAATAATAAATATTGTAGATGATAAAGTTACCCTGCATTTTGAACAAGGATGGCACTTTCAAAGTCCGGAGGTCCAAAGGTCCAGAGTATAGCAGAGCAAGTCCAGTGTTGTAAGTACTGGAGCTGTAGTACATTAGTCTCAGAGTAGCTAATGTAGAGTAAATGACATACCTCAGCTGTTGCCTAAGGGTGAGAACAACTGAGGTGTTGGGGAGAGAAAAGAAGCTATATATACTATGTGGTGAAGGCACACTCATACCTCAATAACTGTCAGGGAGATAGTACCAAGGGAAAAATATGGTAATCCTTGCAGGAGCCATTGTCGAGTGGCGACTCTGTACTGTAAGGAAAGGTGCCACTCTGGAGGTACAAGTCCTAACTCTGGAGTGAGTCTAACATCTATGTGATTCCTTTGGAGGGCCGGACCACTGGAACTCCTTCTGGAGTAAGTAGTATTTTATCACTCCCACTCAAGTGTAGCCGCAACCCCATACCTCAAACAAATTTCCAATGCTGATCCTTGATGAGTGGTTTTGTAAGTATGTCCACCACCATGTCCTTGGTGGAAACGTATCAGACTGTTGCTTCTCCTTTTCCAACTAGGTCATCTCAGATGAAGTGGTACTTGTGTTGGATGTGTTTGGTCTGGGCTTGGAATTGTGGATCACAGCATAGAATAATGGCCACTTGATTGTCACAAAGCAGTTCAGTGGGGACCTTTTGTGGGTGCCCAATTTCATCAAAGAATGTTGGGAGCCAGGCAGGTGTTGTGTGGCATTGCTAAGTCCGATGTACTCTGATTCCATAGTGGAAAGGGCCACCATGCTTTGTAACTTGCTAGACCAGGAGATGGCTCTGCAATTGCTAATGAATATGAAACTGGAGCTGGAACAGGAGTTGTCTGATTCCTGAGACCAACCTGCATCAGAGTATCCATGAAAGTCCATGTCCATAGAAAGTTCCATTCTGTTGAAGCAGAGTTCCATGTCCTTAGTGGCTTGCACATATCGGAGTGCACATTTCGCAGCTTCCCAATGAATGAATTTGGGCTTTGTGCTGAAGTGACTAAGTGCACTGACTGTGTATGTGAGGTCCAGGCATGTTCCAAGCATGAGGTACATTAGTGAACCTATGATTGTCAAGTATGAGACCTGTTTTCCTTTGATAATTATCTCCGAAACAGTGCAATTGTCTGTCAGATCAGTTGCAGAAAGTTGAAGATCATGTGCCATGAGGGTCCATGCTGGTTTGCACATGGACATACCAGTCTGCTCAAGGATTGTGCAGCAATACTGAGATTGGCACAAGGAGATGGTCCAGAGTTTTCAGTTTTGCCTGATTTCGATTCCAAGAATGTACCTAGCTTCTCTGAGGTCATGCATTTTGAAAGCAGTGGAGAGTTTGGTTTTAACAGAGTTCATGAACTTTCAGGTAGTGGCAGCTAGGAGAAGGTCATTGACATAGACTACTAGGAAACAGACTTGTCCATCCTGTTATGACTCTCAGGGATGAGGTCTAAAACACTGGCCGGATCTGCCTAATGACAATATGCCAAAGCCATGTGAAGGAAATTTAGGAGACGAGATGGGATAGCCAAGTTCACAAGTCGCAACTGTTAGAGCCCCAATGAGATCACAAGGCAAGAGACGCGCTCAGCCTGCTAGTAATCCCTGAAAGCCAGAAACGAAGTGGATTAGACTGGGGATTCCAGTCGTCAAGTGTCTACTTTATATATGTTACATGGATGGGCACGGACCATGCTTGGCATGGGAATTATTACGAATGATGATGAGTAACATGGGAGAGATGAGTAAATAAAGAAGCAGCGCGTGAGAGAAGAGCAGAAATTAAGAACATGTGCTGATGATGTCATGGGTCTAGGCCTGATCACGTGTGTATTCTCATGGTCATGTGCATGCATCGATGAGAAGTGGAAGTAAAGTGGTGTGAGAAGTGTTAAGTTTAAAAATGAAAAATAAGGTATATATTATTACACTACCCCCTCTTTAAGACTCGTATTCCAGGCGAGTCCCTTGAAAGTTTGTCTCGGTATAGTTTTCATAAGAAGAAAAGAGAGAATTGAAGTTGGAAAGTGTGAGTCTGTGGATTTTGCGAGGTGCAGAGGGGTTTTGACAGTGGAAATCTGCTACTGCCTCTGGTGTGGTGTTGATAATGTCGCTGGATTCCCATGTGCGATCGGTTTCGTCATAACCCTTCCAGTGTACGAGGTATTCTAACTTCCGTCCTTTCATCTGTGAAGCTGCCACGTAATCTACCTCAAATTGTTCTTCCCCTTCTTCATCAATCTCGATCGGGTCAGGACGTAGTACGGGTTGTCCTGGGAGAGTTTCTCTATATGGTTTTACCTGAGAGATGTTGACTACTGGGTGAACTTTGACGGTTCGGGGTAGTTTTAGTTTTATGGCGTTTGGTAGGACCTCTAAGATCTTGTAAGGTCCTATCCATTTTTGTGTCAGCTTCTTAGCGGTGTATGGAAGTTTGAGTTTATCCATGGAAAGCCACACTTTTTGTCCTGTGATGTAATCGGGTGCTTCGGACTGGGTTTTATCCGCGGTGTGTTGCATCCGTTCTCTCATTTCCTCCAATGCTGCTTCTACCTCCTTATGGCTTTTTCCCATTTGTTGAGCAAATTCTCCTCCTAAGTTGGAAGCTTTTCCTTCGAAGCCCATGTGAGGGGCGTAGTTTTGGGTGATAGCGAAGGGGATGCTTCCTGTGGCGGTGGAGAGGGAATTGTTATGGTGGAATTGCGCCATTTTGATCCAGTCCGCCCATTCCTCCTGTTGTTTTGACACGTAAGTACGGAGGTACTGTTCCAATTCCTGATTTATCCTCTCAGTTTGGCCATCAGTTTGGGGGTGGTATGTGGTCGACACCTCTTGGGAAATGCCCAGAAGTTTACATAGCTGGGTGGTAAAGTCCGAAACAAATTGGGGTCCTCTATCGGAAACTATTGTAGAGGGTAGTCCATGGATACACCAAACATTGTCCCGAAATAGAATAGCTAGGTCCTTAGAAGAGACTGTATCGTAACAAGGAATGAAAATAACTTCTTTGGAGAAGCGGTCTACCACCACGCAAATAGCCGTGAATGAATGTGAGGGTGGTAGTCCTGTTATGAAATCTACAGATAGATCTTCCCAGGGGTGTTTGGCCGCGGGAAGTGGCATAAGTTTGCTGGCAGGTGCCTTAGTTTTTCCTTTGGAAAGGGCACATGCTTGGCATCTTTCTACATAATTTTTAACATCTTTTGTTACACCAGGCCAAGAGAAATGTCTAGTGAGAAGGTGAATGGTTCGTCCTTGACTGGAATGTCCACCAATGGGGGAGTCATGACATAAGTTAAGGAGTTCTGTACGTAAGGATTCTGGTATAAATATTTTGTTTTTGTTGTTTTTGAATATTTTCTGTTCTGAATCGAAAGTGTAGTCATGAATGGAATCTACTCCCATGGAGTTAGATTCGGTTTGTAGTGTATCAAAAAAGTTTGAGGAAAGGGAAATATTTTTAATAAAAACGGAGGGTGGTAATATGGTAATATTTTCGTTGTGGTTCTGTACAGCGTCCCCGTGATCTGGTCGTCGTGAGAGGGCATCGGCTCACCCATTACTTGATCCGGGTTTATAGACAAATAAATAGTTGAATTCTTGTAGAAGGGCGTGCCATTGGGCTTGGTGACCAGATAGGGTTTGAGGTTTTTTCCAGTATTCGAGATTTTTGTGGTTGGTCCAGATCTCGAAACTTTCTCTACCGATGAGGTAGTGCCTCCACTCTTCTAGTGCCCTGATGACTGCCAAGAGTTCTTTGTCATAAATAGGATAATTCCTTTCGGCACTATCAAAGGAGTGTGATATGAAGGCACAAGGGCGCCAGAGTCCATCGTCGCACTTCACTGAAAGAACTGCTCCGGTGGCTATATCCGAGGCATCCATTTCGACTTGCATCTCCTTGTTGCGATCTGGATAAGCGAGGAGAGGTGCTTCATGGAATTTTCCTCTCAGGGTTTGGAATGCCATCTCTTGAGCCGCTCCCCACGTAAACGGGACGTCTTTCTTGGTAAGATCGTTTAGGGGGCGTGCGATCTCGGCAAATCCTTCGATGAAGTGATGGTAATAGTTACAAAGTCTAAAGAAGCCCTGCAGTTGTTTCAGGCATGTGGGAGTTGGCCAGTCCAATACTCCAGACACCTTTTCCTGCATCTCGACCCCCTCTTTAGATACTACCATTCCGAGAAAGTCCACTTTTTTCTGAGAAAAGAAACATTTTTCTGGTTTTACATAAAGATCGTTGTCCCTGAGCCAACAAAGAACTTCTTTTATAAAGTCCTCGTGTTCTTCACGGCTTTTTCCTTTTGTGAATATTATACAGTTGTCGATGTAGATTACAAGTACCATATACATATCGTTGAATATATCGTTCATCATTTGCTGGAAGGTGGGAGGTGAGTTGGTCATTCCGAAATACATTACAATGGGTTCGTAAGACCCGATGGGGGTAACGAATGCCCCTTTCCACTCATCGCCTTCTTTGATGCGTACATTATTGTATCCCCATCAAAGGTCTAGCGTAGTAAAAAGATCTGTGTCTTTAAGACGGTCAATCAGAGTGGAAATTAGCGGGAGTGGATAGGCATTCTTAATAGTTCCTTCGTTTAAATATCTGTAGTCCATTACTAGTCTTTTCTTTCCATCTTTTTTGGGAATAAAGAATACAGGTGCGGTTTGAGGGGACTTGGAAGGTCTGATATAACCTTTCTTGAGTTCTTTGTCAATGAACGTGCGAACTTCGTCCATTTCTTGGTCAGATAAAGGAGTGACCCGACCCTTTTTTGGAATGAAGTCAGGTTTTAGGTCTATCGCATGATCCCAGGGTTTTCATTCTGGCATCTGTTCTGATTCCTTTTCTGAAAATACATCTAGAAACTCGTGATAGGTTTCTGGGACTTTCTCTGTTAGTCCTTCTTCTATTAAACGAATGGAAGCGCGTTCTGATGGGATCGATGGTGATACTGCGATAGGTCCATGTCCCATCATTTTGCAATAAATAGTGCATCTTGGAAAGGAAATGGTTTTGTGGACCCAGTCCACATCAGGGTTGTGGCGGTAAAGCCAATCGTAACCAATGATGAGGCGGTGAGTGCCTAGTTTGGAAACATAGGCGTCAATCACCTCTGAATGTCCTTCTACTGTAATAATTAATGTGACCCCTTTTGTGACCTGTCCTATTGCTCCTTGAGAGCCATTGGCATTGTGCATGGTGATGGGCCAAGGAATGTTATAATAGGGGATACCTTGTCTGATCATATATTGTTCATCAATAAACGTATGAGAGGCACCAGAATCAAGAAGAGCCTGAATGTGTTGGTTACGCCATTGACCTTCCTTTTTGACTTTGATGATAGTATTAAGAGAGAGTTCTCCGCCATGAGAAAGAGTGGTGTTGTTGATGGTTATTTGTTGAGGGATTTGAGAAGAATTTTTGACTTGCCATACAAGGGAATCAAGCACGCTATTTTTTAATTCCGGCGCCGTGCTCGTGGGAGTCGCCCTTATGGAATGAGAATTGATTGTGGCAAATACGACGTCTAGTGTACAGGTAGGAAAATTGGAATCATCACAGTCTACTAGGGTGTTTTTGTCTGTAGTGTTGTCATCCAAACCCAGTGTATGACTACCAAGAGAAACAGAAGAAGAAGAAGATTGTTCGCAAATGCCCTTATCATTTATGAACTTTGTCCTTTTAAAGCGTCCATTGCGCATTGTTTTGCCTCTACCTCAAACTTATCCCTGTAATATGCTTCAGCCTCTGCCGAGACGAAGCTTCCTTGTGATGTCACTTGTTGAGTGATCGTGGTTGTGGGAACAGGTGGGAGAGGACGTCCTGTATAGTGCTGAGCCACCTGGGCTTCAGCCAGGGGAGAGTAAAATGATGGATTTGGGACGAATGTCCCCGAATTGTAGTCCCAAAGGTACTGTTGCTGAGTTTGAGGACGTGGTGCTTGGCGATTAGGATTGGTCAGACAATTTGGCCAAATGTGGCCGACCTGTTGGCACCCGTAGCAAGTATGATTGTCGGGACGAGAAGGTGGTGTGGAAGTTTGTTGGACACTAATGTCCATGGGTGCTCCTCTTCCGGGTTGGGTGCCTGTTGGAGTAAAGCGCTGATTATGCCCAGCCTGAGGTGTTGATGATGTTTGGCCGTTAGGCCGCGGTGGTGGATAGAAGTATTGGCCTGTGGGCCGCGGTGGTGGACATGGGAAAAAGGAGAATGTTGGGGGGCCACGCTCTATAGCCATTTGCTCAAAGGAGCGACCGACTTTCCTGTATTGTTCCAGAAGATCATGGAACTTTGAGGACGAACCATTCAACTCTTGTTGTTGGTATATTCTAAAGTCTACCGCCTTCTTCAATAGACTAACCAAGTGATGGTTATCGACGTTCGCCTCTTTTACCAGGATTTCGTACTCCTGGAGGAAGATGTCGATCAATTTCCCATTTTGACGTAAAGCTTCAAGACATTTTAAGGCCTCGTGTTCCAGAACGTCTATTCGGAAATAAGCTTTGATGCTGGCCTGAACGTCTAGCCAATTAGGCCAGGCCTTTTCCCCGAGCCTTCCTCTAGGTATCAATGTCTCTGGGTTAAGTTCTTGTTTGTCCTCGTTTTCTAGGAACATTTCGAGGGATAGTTGGGCAAAACTGGCTGCCTTGTCCTCTAGATGAGAAAGTACAGTGATGGTGCGAAGCTTATTGGATTTCCATTCTTGGGCTTCGACCCATAGCCGTAATTTGACCCACCAAAGGCGGAAAGTCTTCCTATCCCCATCCCATGTTCCGGGGTCCTTTACTCTTTTTGTAACATTGTCTTTTTCCTTTTCCAGATTCAAATCGGCAATCCTTCCAACCAAATCATCCAAGGTATCGGGATCCATCTTGATGAGTCCTTACTGTCTAGTATCTTCCAACCAGACTCTGGGGACTTTGCAAATGACTCAACATAAAAAGTATCTCCTACTATGGAGGTAGTATTTCCTTCTCCGGTAGGTTTTGTAACAGGTTCTCTGGGGGCCGCAGCGACCAGGAACAAAACTACACATAAACTAGGTAACTTGGGATAGTGACGCTCTACCTCTCGAATTACTTCGAGGACTAACAAAACAAGATAGTCTCAGCTGTAACCCTATGGCGGGGGTTACGTCAACCCTCGCAAACAGAGCATGACCTCTGTGCGGATATCACCTCAAGGGAGGGAGATGGAAGGTTCTAAGCTACTGATTCTAATCTCTGCTTCCTAGGCAGTCCCCTAAAAGTGGCAGGGGTAGAAGAAATGAACAGTGTGAAGGTGAAGTCCTTTGGCCCTAGGATCCGGGCAGCGTATAACAGTCTAATCCAAGTGTTATGACTCTCAGGGATGAGGTCTAAAACACTGGCCGGATCTGCCTAATGACAATATGCCAAAGTCACGCGAAGGAAATTTAGGGGACGAGATGGGATAGCCAAGTTCACAAGTCACAACTGTTAGAGCCCCAATGAGATCACAAGGCAAGAGACGCGCTCAGCCTGCTAGTAATCCCTGAAAGCCAGAAACAAAGTGAATTAGACTGGGGATTCCAGTCGTCAAGTGTTTACTTTATATATGTTACATGGATGGGCATGGGAATTATTACGAATGATGATGAGTAACGTGGGAGAGATGAGTAAATAAAGAAGCAGTGCGTGAGAGAAGAGCAGAAATTAAGAACATGTGCTGATGATGTCATGGGTCTAGGCCTGATCACGTGTGTATTCTCATGGTCATGTGCATGCATCGATGAGAAGTGGAAGTAAAGTGGTGTGAGAAGTGTTAAGTTTAAAAATGAAAAATAAGGTATATATTATTATACATCCTCTCAGAACACATAGAGGCATATCTTGGTATTTAGGTGAATAAATCCAAGATCTCTGAGTTTCTGGTCTAAGGTTTTGTTCCAAGTCTTGCAGGCTTGTTTTAGTCCATATAGGGAGCATCGGAGTTTCCAGCAGTATCCAGGTTGGATGGAAACACCTTCTGGAGATGACATGTATAGTGTTACAGTTCAACCTGATAGGGGCGACTATAGACCTGAGAGGGGCTAAAGCCTGTTGGTCACAGCAACGGAGGTCTAGGAGTTGGAAGGTGCAGGGGGTAGTGGAGATCTAAAGCCTATAGCTATGTTGACTCAAGTCAAGGGCTATATTGTCAAGATTCAAAGGGGTTCCAAGGTATGCCACTTGTCCAGCTGGTCCAGTGACTGGCAAGAGGTCACACACGGGGTTGAGACTTTAGCAGGTAGATTCAGGTAAGCTAAGCTACCATACCATGATACCAACATGGTGTTTAAGTACCCTGCCTAAGGGGACACGGACCAAGGTAGGAATAGGAAATAGATAAGGGGAAGTGATGTCCTGGAAAGAGGGAAACTAAGTATGGGTGTGCAGCAGTGCCTGTCATGGGGTACAGGATAATCTGAGTAAGTAGAGGTGTCATGGGAGGGTCCAGGGCATAGGTGAATGTAGTGGGGCATTCTGAGCAGGGCAGGAACAGCTCAGGTGAACAGATAGATTCCAAGAAATGGCAAGTGCAGAGCACAGGAAAGCTGAACATCAGCATGGGAAATGTTACAATTCGCTCTTAAGTCTACCTTTTTCCTACCATTTCCCTTTCTCCCCTTCAATCATCCCAGTTCCACCTATGCCTCTTATTTCTCGCACTCTCATCAGTCATGGTTAATTATGGCCCCTTTTCATTTAAACCTTAAAACACACAGCCTAGCCTGGGTTCTTTTCCAAACCCTTCCCCTCCACCCTGGGCAGCGTCCCTTTTCATTTCCGTGTTTCATTTCCACCTACTGCCTCCGCTCCGTCCTCTCTTTGTGCCCTTGCTGTAGTACCCCTGCTCAGACACCACATGCACCCTCTCCCCCTCGCCCTGTACTTACCTTTCCTGACTCAGTCTGTGCGCAGTAGGGTACACTACTTAAACAGCTGGCTAGCACACTTGTACTCCAGCTTAGCTTCCCGAA
>QFEL01001277.1:0-18769 GCA_003316195.1 Neoboletus brunneissimus | reverse complement strand
CCGTATACATGGTGATATTGTCAGGGCAGGGTGGCCGTCTATATTGGAAAATGTGACTACATGGGCTCATTTTATCTTATTTAACTTTCTCTTCTCCTTCTAGCCACTCATAGCCCTTGCCTTGCTAAGGCAAGCCTTCTCTCTCTCACTTACTTAGATCGACACATGCTCGAACTCTGAGTCTCGCACAACTTCCTTGAGCTCGCAACGACTCCATGCGAGCCTGCATCAGCTCTTAGTTACACTACGACTCGCCTTAAAATTTTACTCTGCAAATTTTATAGGCTCCCTTGCAGATATGTGAGGGAGTCGTTTTCGCTACTCTATCTCTCCGAACGACGAAACGATCACAAGCCCATTAATTTCAAATGAACGTCAAACCCCAGTTTTATTCTAATCCTTTCATTCCCAAGTGTACGGGGAATCTCCCAGTACAGTGCCAGGAAGGACACCCTTGATCTCGTAGCGTCAGTGTTCAAATGGCTCGAGATGGAAGGCAACTGTGGTAGGTGCACGGTGATTACCTGACCAGAACTCGAAGAGCCTCTGTGCTCTTGAGCCTGGACATACCGTTGGGCGGAAGAGAAATTGAATATTTCCGACAACTCTTATGTCAAGAGGGCCCATCAATTCGATACGGACCTGGGGCGTCTGGTCGGTCGCAGCCGCTGCCGACCAGCTCCTCGGGAGAGGAAGCTCTCTATGGTAAAAATCAAAGTTCAATTCTCGGCACTCACAAGGTGGTCATCACCTAAATATCTAGCTGTGCCACCACCCGCTGCCACCGACTTGACTCCTGGCACCGTGGAGAGCCAAGAAGAATGTTATCATAGTCCAATAAGTGTAAACTCAGAACTCATGAGAATTTAATAAAACCATGTAGGTATAATTCCCTTGCGTTGGCAGTGATACTTACTCCAGGCCAGTCTATGGATATGTTACGTGACTTTGGTTACGAGCTGAGCATTCAGTTTCACTTGATAAAGAACCGAGAACCGTAATCCATCAAGACCTCCGAACCCGCTTCCATGTCTCGAACTGCGAAATGGGTCTAGTCAAGTCTTTGAAAGACCGAATAACTAACTCACTAGCGAATATGCCTATCCGGTGATCCCCATTGACCAGCCGAACTAAGGCAACAAATTAATTTACGTGGAAAAGACTAGGTAAGGGTGTACCTCGGGCTTGACTGTTTACGCGTCTACTCCGTTCGGCGTCAGAGTGGTCGATAAATCTAGAGATGTTGCCTGCATAGGTCGAATCCAAAGAAAACATTTTGTTCAAACCGAAGACATAACATCGGTTGCGATGCGCAGCCAGATCTCTGCGGCGAAAGAATTGGATTGGAACTATCACGACAAATGAGACCTACCCTCGACTCTCGACTGTGGGCTCATAGATTACCTCTCCAATGTATTCTATCAATAAACAGCATGATCTATACTGGTGTGCAGTACTGCAAATGGCGCACCTGATATCAAGTCCCCTGCTTTTGCCGCTTCGGCTAAGAAGGTTCCAAGTCCCCAACTGCTCTTTTTGACCTCTAATTCCTGCTGTATGTGAGCATGACCTATGTTAACTTATCATGGGATCACAAACCTTGCGAGCTCCGCGCTCGAGTTGAGAATTCCGACACGGCGTGTCATCGGCTAAAATCCCAAGAAAAACATGGTGTTGGAACCAAAAGGTATAAGCTTACCTCTGGAAAATGAGAGCATCTGTCAGCATCAGGGACCGACTGAACGTCTACTGACACTCACATGGATCTGCAATTTATGCACAGTTCTGGATCACATTCCCGGAAGGCTTCAGCACAGGGACACCGCTCCGTCACACAGCTCCACCTTGACTTGGCTCTTGGGCAACGACAACCTTGCAATCGGCGATTGCCTATACAATGTGAGTTGGTCCCGAAGGTAGTGAAGACAGCGGCTTACACTCTGGAGGGCAACGGCAGTTGCGCTGACAATGCGATTGATTTTTAAAACATGGGCAGCCGGAAGAACTGTTACAAAGGCCGGTATGGTGACAAGGGTCATTGCTACAGCAAAGCTTTAATCAAAAAGAAAGGAGAATCGTCCAGGACATACGGTGTAAATTGTGTTGGATTATCGTCTAGAATGAAGGTAAGACTGGTAAGGACCAACGCGAGTTCAGTATGCACCATTGAATCTAAGTGTACGCCGTTGGGTTTTAGTATCCGCGGTTTGAGCTTCATCCAAATTAACTGGGCATAATAACTTCCTGTAGTAAAACACCTAATTTTACTTCAACTCATGTGAAATCCTCAAAGGAATAGTATCACCTCATAACAGGGTTTAAGACACAGCTCTGCAAGATCACAAGGCGTGATATTTGGTGATATTTCAGAGATGACTTTGAATACGTCAAGGTCGGCTTCATTCCAAGAAGGAGTAGGCTAGCGCGATACAGACACAATATAAGTGCCCCGTAGACAACAAGGCAATGGACGAACCTCGTTTGTCTTGTTGCTGATAAAGCATTGATTTCGACAAGGGCTCGTCACCTCACCAAGGAGGTGAGACACCAGAGGCTGCGACTCGAGAAGCATCGGGTTAGGCTCGACTGTGCGTAACCTGTGATGGGTGAAATGTGTGGATGTACTGGTAAGCAACGCTGCACACCGTGAACACTGCAGAGTGGCTCTACACAGTTTAGGTTCGGACAGAATAATGAATTCAGGTTTTTAATGCGATTGCGAAAATCCGATCCTTCTGACCACGTTGGGGGTGGAAGATTATAAGACGCTGGAATCGTATTTCCGGCCCAATCCAAGCGATCGCTTTACATGCATTAAGCACGACGTCAAGAAGAAGTCTGACTTACTCACCGTCTTCGAACCGTAGAGAGTACACCAGATTTGCCGGGTTGTGAACGTAATTTGAGCGGCAAGACATTACAACATTCGATTTCATCGTAGGTAAGAGCATACTGAACTAGCAGTCTATACACCGTCTCGAGTATGATCACTTCCGCTGCACAGCTGTTATATGTTATCGTGTCGAACGGTCATGAGACACGTATGATGCTCACAGTCGGGATCGAAGGAATCCTGCCACGAGAACGATCCATAGTGACGTGTGTGACTAGCCTGATCGAAAGTTTGATCATCTGCATATGGGATGAAATTCATGTCGTCGCTGTCATCACCCTTGAACACATTGCGATGTAATGGAGAGCATGATTCATATGACGGATGAGGCTCCAAGGACGAAGATAGGTGAATGACATCCAATTTCATTGATGAAATTTCGATAACTGCTCCATCGGGTGAATACACTTCTTGAGAGACCAGTGGTGACGCCTCTAATACAACAGGTCGGGCGTCAGGCGATGAATTGGAGGCAGCTGCCGTGAAGGCCAGACCGGGCGAGCGAAGATCGGAGTGCAAACACGACTGCCAAGTGGATGGAGCAGTAAACGAGGTGAGGGCCTGGTGACAGTGGGCGATGTTCCACGTCATGAATTCCGTCTGAACTTGGGAGAAAACGCGGCGAACAAGGTCGGATTTCGATTCTT
Source organism: Neoboletus brunneissimus (assembly GCA_003316195.1). NCBI lineage: Eukaryota > Fungi > Basidiomycota > Agaricomycetes > Boletales > Boletaceae > Neoboletus > Neoboletus brunneissimus. The sequence goes on along the minus strand of QFEL01001277.1, from coordinate 15,229 downwards.
CGTGTTCGGGCGACGTCTGCAAGAGATCGTTCTGCTCGTCTGCATCAGAGTTAGCAAGAGCCTCCATGATCGCATGCGCTGAAATTTGGAGTGCAGCAAACCGACGAATAGCATTGCGTAGGTCACGTGTGACACTGCCACAATAACTTCCTAAAATGACAAAGCTCATCATCTTCATCTGCTCCTTATACCATGGCTTCATCTGGTACGTCCAGCTTGCTACAAATCACGATTTTAGGTACTCAGAAACGATGTTTCAGCTATCGGGAAGCTTTCGCGCGAGGAATTTCGTCGCCAGAAAGACCTCGACGCCGCTCGTAAGGCCGGTACTGCTCCTGCCGCACTTGACGAGGAAGGAAGGCCCATCAACCCACACATTCCTCGTACGTCATCTATCCTTGTTCGACGTCTTTCTCGTCGCACTTAGACCACCGCACTTTATTCCAGAATATATCTCTCAAGCACCATGGTATCTCGACACCGGTGCTCCATCACTAAGCCATCAGCGTCGGCATACAGAGGATCGCACCTCCAACAAACTCGACGACTGGTATGACCGTGGCGTGCGTGCCGGTCCTGCAGCCAAAAAGTATCGCAAAGGTGCATGCGAAAATTGTGGGGCCATGACACACAAGAAGCAGGACTGTCTGGAGCGTCCTCGGAAAAAGGGCGCCAGGTTCACTAACAAAGACATTCAAGCAGATGAAATCATACAAGAAGTCGCGACTGGCTATGATGCGAAGCGGGACCGGTGGAATGGGTATGATCCCGCTGAGCATAGTAGGATCTACGAAGATTACGAGGCTATTGAGGCTGCCCGAAAGAAGCTGCGTGAAGAGGAGATTGATAATCAGACCACGACTGATTTGGCTGCCGTTCGGAAGGTGGCTAAAGCTGGAAATGAGAAGAAAGCCGTGGATCCCGACTTTGGCTCTAGCGACGAGGAGGACGCAGATGATGACAAATATGCTGATGCAGCTGATGCAGTTGGTCAGAAACTCGACACAAAGACTCGCATCACTGTTCGAAATCTTCGTATCCGAGAAGACACCGCCAAATACCTCATCAACTTGGATCCCGACAGCGCTTACTACGATCCCAAAACCCGTTCCATGCGCGATGCTCCATTAAAGAACGTTGCTCCAGAAGATGTATGTCATTTTCACCTTTCTTCTCGGTAGTCTTTAACTTGCCGAAACAGGCTAAGTTTGCCGGGGAGAACTTCTTCCGGTACTCTGGTGAAGCACCAGAAGTTCAAAGACTCCAGCTCTTTGCGTGGCAAGCTGCGCAACGTGGTAACGAAGTTCATCTGAATGCAGGTCCGACTCAAGGCCAATTCCTGCACGAAGAATACAAGGACAAGAAGGACAAGCTTAAGGAGGTGACCAAGGAATCCATCCTTGCAAAGTACGGAGGAGAGCAGTACCTCGAGAATGCTCCCAAGGAAATCATGGATGGTCAAACAGAAAACTATGTCGAGTACTCTCGGACGGGTCAGGTCACTAGAGGCAAGGAGCGCGCAAAGGCACGATCAAAATATCCCGAAGATGGTGAGTCATTTTGTTTCGACTGGAGAGCTTGATATAGACATTGCCCCTAGTTTATATCAACAATCATACTTCGGTGTGGGGCTCGTGGTACGATATTTCGAGTGGTGTTTGGGGCTATGCATGTTGCCACTCGGACATACATATGTCATACTGCGCTGGCCAGGCTGGCAAAGAAGCTGCGTACGCATCAACCGCCCAAGCCCTTCTTGCTTCATCTTCAAATTCTGCGTCCGACCCCTCAGCACTGGAAGCAGCTGCGGAGTCGAGAGGGCGTATAGAGCAGAACTACTCGAAAAAGCGCGTAGGAGAGGGTGACGTCACCCTCGACAAAGAACGTTTAGCCGAAGCTCTGAGTGAGGAGAAGAAGCGGAAAGTGCTGGGAGGCGATGACGAAGACCGGTTCAGTAAGAAAAAGAAGGGATTGGATATCAGTAGCCACGACGTCACGGAAGAGGAACTTGGTAAGTTCCCAGATATTCGTGCGTTCACACGACCCGCTCTAACCGTTATATGTCTGTGCAGAGGCTTACCGGATGAATCGTCGAAACACGGACGATCCAATGGCCAACTATGTGGACACAGAGGATTCATATTGATCCAGGCTTGTTAATTGCATTGTACTTTGTACATTATAGCATAGTGTCCGTTATCGGCGTTCGCTGCCGACCGACTATTATTTGGTGCCGCTGTTCCCATTGTATCCGAAATAGGCGAACAATATTGAAACGCCTTGGCACAATCGGTGTTGCTTTCTAACCTTGGTCCATGTTCTCTACGTCGGCTGCCCTGCTGTTCGGGCTGGGCACTCGCATCGCCCTCGACAAGTTCTTTGGGAATGCCCCAGACAACCCTAATGCCCCCGACGCTATCGGGGACATCCTCCTCCTCGGCGTCGTTCAGGGTGTCGCACTATACTACACCCTAATGGAATTCCGCGACTTCGCATTCGTAGTCGCGTTTGCGATCGCAACCCGTCTCGCAGTCGAGTTCACGATGCTCCAAGACGTAACCAAGTGCGCAACGACGCTGCTGGGCGTTGCACTCGGCGTTCTCGTCACCGACGTCCTCTCCCAACTCATCGAGGACGGCTACATATACGATTTCAGCGGTCGGGGGGACACGGAGAGCGACTATGCGGAGTCGGTCGTCGAAACCAAACGTCGCAAGCGTCTCGTCAAGTTTTCGTCCGCTACCACGGATTATTTTACTGTCCCGCGTCCTGGCAAACCCATTCGTCCCCCTAAACAAGACCCGTCACGCAAATGGCGCACGGAGTCGTCCGTGCCTCCGTCGATCACGTCCTCGGTCGAGGATCTGGTCGATCCACAGCGGGTCATGGATCCTCTCGAACGGGAGGTCGCCGTACTCCGTGCGCGTGCTTCGCTGGCGGACAGCGAGCGGAGGCGGTTTAAAGAAGAGAAAAAGTGGGCAATTTCTCAGGGCAATCTGGCGCGTGCAGCCCAGATGAGTTGGCAGGTGAAGAGGTACACTGCGTTGACGCAAAGTTTTACGAAAGAGGCAGACACGCGTCTGCTAGAGGGTCAGTCTCTTTCTCTGAGCTCGGTGTTAGCGTTCCGTGAATCGCTCACTGGGGAATACAGTTACAGCGATAAAGGCAACGCGGCAGCAAGCATTGAACGATGTACCCCTTCCAACTCTTCAGAAGGCCGAACGACTTCAGGCAGAGAGACACACCAACCATGCACGACAAACCACCGCCAGTAGCTCCCGACAGTTTATAGTTGAACGCGATACCACAGTCAACGTCGGGACAAGTCGACATCGAAGACAAAGTAATGCTAGCAACCTCAAGTCAGCCATGCGCGCGACACCGCGATGATGGCGAGGAAGGATTGTAATACATTGACACTGCTCTCTTGTTATCAACCTCCTAGGTACTCTTGAAAAGATGTGTTTGGTATTGGCGTTTGATCACATCACGATAGCTCGATCTTGTAACATTAGACATCTACGTTCTCTCGGTGATATATCCAGTTTACAAAGTGATTGTTTGGAAAATGCAATTGAAAACGCCCTAAGGTTACAAGGGAGTGCAAGAGTCGTTATTATGACAGCTTTGCTTTGTATTACTCGGCTAAGTCAACAAATATTAAGATGGAGGGGAAGAACATCGAGAGTGAGGCAAAGGTGGAGATACGACCCCAACGTTGATCATCGGTACGGCTTGCCGTTTGTTTTTCATGGATGTACTGGAGGCGGATAATGACCCGTTGGTCTTCCCACTTGTAGTGGGTCGGGGCTTCTTACTCGAGCTCGCTGCCTCAGATGATGGCCGAGGTGCAGCCTCTTTCATCACCATTTTCGCATGAATCTCCTCCAGCTTTGAGGCCTTGACTTTTTTAGGCCAGAACAACGTGACGAACCTGCGGGGAAACTCAGGTGCCTTATATCGCATTGGTTGCGTCCACATACGTCCAAAGATGCCGACGCCACCTTTCTCGGTCTTCTCCAGCAGCCTGCTTAGTTTGCAGCACGTGTTCGATTCGTCGGCCGATGGCAGCGAGAGAGTCCTTCAAGATGGCAACCTTGTCATCTCGAGGCATATCCTCTCCCGAGAGTTTGAGTTGTTTCTGGGCAGAAGTCGACATTCGCAGTCAATTATGACTAGTACAAAACTCACCAATTGTTTCTTCACCGGTCGCAACTCTTCCTTTGTCGCAATTTCGTCCATGGACGGACTGATGACGACCTATCAAAAATCAAGTGATGATTTCCAACGTAGATGCGCACCATTCATCGGATGATTCAGAGTCCGTAAATGTAGGGGTGGGTCGCCGTTTGCGTTTCTTGGTAGAGGTATCTTCAACAGACGCGACAGCCTCGCTTTCGGCACGTCTTTTCCGACTACTTGTGGTGGACGACGAAGCCACGACTGTAGGGGGAGGAGTGGCCGAAACCTTTAGCTGTCCTTTGTTCCGCAAGGAACTCTCATACGAACGCAACTTCTCGTCGTGTTCACGCAATATGCCCAGGAGGAAGTCACCTCGTCGGACGAGGTGAATTGCATTGGGAATCGGTCGCGTGGAGGAATCTTCGCCCTTTTTGCCTTCTTCGAGGAAAAATTTCCCATCTAGACCGAGTCGTGAATCCTTGGCCATTGCCTCCCAGTTGCCAAAGCCATAGAGAAAGGCGCCAACAAGTAACATGGCGTCCTCTTGAGGACCCCAGCGACCAGACCAGTTGAGAGTTGGTCTGATGTTTTCAATAGGAATGGACCAGTTGTAGAGCTCCTCTGGAGTCATGTCGCCAAGAATGTTATTTAGAATACGGAGGTCACGATGTCGTGAAATGACAGTTTCGGCATTGATATTGCCAACGTTGCGATAAGTGACCAGAACCGCTTTGCTTTTCTGGGCGTTCGTCAATGTCTCTCCAGCGGCCATGCGGGTCCGCTTTTGCTGATTGTTCTCCTCAACGGCTTGGTGGCAAAGGTCGATGATCTCGTCCGCAACATCAATGATCATGGCCTTGTGCTTGTCGGCAAGCTTAGATTCGTTGACCTTCGGGATCCTCAACACTTAAATCGGAAAGAAAACTAGGAACGCACGATGATATCATAACGCTGACGAATGTCACCCCATCGTTGAAGGCTGCGGATTAACACACGGACGTCACGCTCCTTTAGTTCCATCGCTTTCTGGCTTGCGGTCTTGCGCTGAGGTCCAGGTATTTTGGGTTTCTTCGGAGCCTGGGACGTAGCGGGCTGGTCAACGTCCATGCCCTCGTACGAGACAGGAGCGTGTGAACGTTTGCGGTCGCGCAGCTCCTGGGCAGCCAATTCTTCCGCTTTTCGGTCCTCCTCTTCTCGGTCGAACTTTTGCCGTTCCTCCAGGGGAATGATGTCCTCCCAGCTCATGTCATTTTTGACGTCGCTCACAGCAGCAAACTGAGCAAGGAAACCTTCACCGCCGAGCGAAGCTCCACCGTCGCCCCCAGCGGCCATAGTCTCATGGTCCTCCGCCCTGTTGAGGATATCGTCGAGGTCCATTTCGTCCAGCTTCTGGTTCTGTTGCGAGTCGTCCTTGTCAAACCTGTGACGCTGAGTACAAATCATTGAGACACAGCATTTTGTTACTTACATTTTTTGGGCGCCATATTTGAGGACGGCAGTCAGTTCATCTTTGCTCAAGTTGTCCGGTTTGACGGAATCTTTGAGTTTCTCGCCTTTGGAGCTGAGATGGGCCTGAGAGGTGTCCATCTGATTGATGACTGATGAAACGTCATTCATTATGGAAGCGGAGATGAAAGACTGGAGACCTACTGGCATACTCCAAAACCATTTTTTTCTTTGCTCGCTCCAAAACATCCTCTTCCATCGTGTCCTTACTCACAAAGCGGTAGACACTAACATGCGACTTTTGCCCTATCCTGTGGGCACGTGCCATAGCTTGCAGATCGTTCTGTGGGTTCCAATCGCTCTACAAGGAGGTCAGGAAACGCCGACGGTAGGGGTCTAGATTGCTTACATCAAATATAATGACGGTGTCCGCAGTCTCCAAGTTGATGCCAAGACCACCAGCACGTGTGGAGAGCAAGAAAGCAAAGTCCGGAGATCCTGGGGCATTAAAGTGTGCGATCGACCTCTTCCGTGCGTCCGACGCCACCATGCCATCAAGACGTTGGTGTTGGTATCCGCGCAGGCTCATGTAGTCGCTCAGAATGTCAAGCATGCGGACCATCTGACTGAAAATGAGGACACGGTGGCCATCTTGTCGAAGTCGCACGAGCAACTTATCCAATAGCACCAATTTGCCGCTGTTCATAACGAGGCCCTTGAGTGTCTCATCAGAATTGTCGGTGCGATTCTCTGCACCGTCAAAAAGGTAGGGATGATTTGCGGCTTTCTTAAGTTCCATAGCGATGTTGAGCAAGCTTATGTTGTTGTTTCCATTGGCGCTCTTGACCAAACCTTGGAAGTTCTATCCCGTCTAGGTCACTAATATGTGCTCTTGAAGAGTAAAAGGAACTGACCTTTGTGAGGATGTTCTTGTAGAAGTGAGTCTGAAGAGCACTCATCTCCACCCGCAGGATGCGTTCACTCTTTGTGGGTAGAGACGTGAGCACATCCCGCTTCAAACGTCGCAGCATCAACGACTCTAATTGAGTGTGAAGTTCTTTAATTTTAACTTCGTGATCAACATCATTGAGGTCAAATTCGTTGGTGAGGGCGACTGTGGGTCAAGTCAATATGTAGTATCGGGATAATCCGGAAGATATACGCACACTTCTCTGGCATCAAGAAGTGCATCAAGGACAAAAGCTCTGCGATCGAGGGAAAGCTGAGCAACGCGGTTGAAGACCCTCTCAGTGGGAACCCCTACCTTTCACATTATTCTGCAAAGGGGTACCCGTGATGAGAAGCTTCGACGCAGCAGAAAATGATCGGAGTGCCTCATACAGCTGACTCTCGGAATTCTTCAAGCGATGTGCCTATTTGGGAGTGATTGTCAGCGCAAAGTGATCTACACTGGTTGTGAACGGACCTCGTCTACAGCCAGCACTTGCCACTTAATGTCCGCCAACTCTTTCGCATCCCTGAGGGTCAGTTCATAGGTGGTGAGGAGAACGTTCATCTTCAGTCGCTTGTTCGATTGGCCAAACTCGTAAGTGCGAATGACCTCACGGGCGGCTGCTGTTCCGATGTAGGTGATGACGTTTAGATCGGGTGCCCAAGTGGCAAATTGGGATTGCCATGCGGTAATGGTCGACAGAGGAACGATAACAAGAAATGGCCCATATTGATGCATCTCGTGGAAAAGATAGGAGATGAATGCGACGGTTTGGACGGTCTGAGCAAAACCGTCAACACGATAAAACAGAAAGAGGTTATGCTGCACCTTCCCGAGACCCATTTCATCGGCCAAAATGCCATTCTCACCCTTACTCCATAGATATGCCAACCAATTCAGACCGGTTAGCTGGAAATCTTTGAGCGAACCTCCTGTTGCCGATATGTATTCCGGATCCTTTACTATCTTCTGAAACGCTGGTCGTTGATGCCGGGCATACTGAACACTCTTATAGGGAAACTTGGCTTCCGCCTCGCGGGCACGATAGGCCTCAATCTGAGCTTTGGCTATCGGACGGATTTCGCTCTCGTCCTCCCATGTACAATGCTCATAATTAAGGCCAGTCCACTTGCAGAAATAGTCTGTGCCGTTGGGTACTTCTGCACTGTCACGATGTGAGACGATGCGTTCAACAGTCTTGTAAGTCTCTAGATCCTCCTTTTCGCGCTCCTTGTCCAGAAGAAGAGCCTCGGCATCTTCGGTGGAGAGACCTGGCGCGTTGAACTTGGCTTGATACAATTTGTAGGCCTTGACGTAGTTGTCCACGCGTTTCAGACCCTTGAAACGCTTCAGAAACTCGTATGTTTCGTCCGTGTTGTGGAGGTGGGAGAAGTTCTTCCACTTGATATGAAAACGCTACAAGTTCTTTTTAGTACAACGTACGTAGGGAGATGGTTTGGGACATGCCACGTTACTGTACCACAAATCTTCCGGATCATCCTCGTGGGCTTCGTCTCTACAGTGACTCAGGACGGCCTCGATCTCGTCGTCTTCTTTGGTGAGCGACGGGTCGACATAATATGTCTCGACAGCCTCCTCCTCCGAAAGCATTGCGAGGTCCTGATTATCTTCGTAATAATTTGGAATCTTGTTTCCTCGACTGGAGACACGTATCTCGTCCCCGGACACACGAGGCTTCTTCTTTTTCTTGGATCGTGCACCATAATCTGAGTCCGAGTCTGATGAAGCATGGCGTATGGCTGCTTTGAATGATGATGTGGGTACTAGAAACATGCATGACGATGCACCCACCTTTTGGTCGGGGAACAGACGAGACCGGGGGGCCCTTTTTCTTCTTCTTTCTAGAGGCCTTCTTCTTGCCATACTCGTCATCTCCATAGGAAGCATCGTCCTCGTCCTCGTCATCCTCGTCTTCGGCATGGTCTTCGTAGCCCTGGAAGAGGACATGTGGTGAAGACCGATAAGGATGTATGATCTGACAGGACCTACCGAGTCTTCCGCATCCTTGGACAGAGGAACAAGGATTAGGAATGAACAGGGCGAGGAGGAGATGGCTTACGTAGTGCTTATGAGGGTAGGTGGATGGGCCTGCGACTGGGTTCTCTAGGATTGGAGAGGCGGTATCGTCGACGTACTCTGCGTCGCCCTCTGCGTCGGCGTCCGGGTCTGCGTCGGCGTCGGCGTCGGGATCTGGGTTGGGAGGGAGGTGGATGGGGGAGGGCTGCTCGACGGGATGGTCGGAGTCGGAGTCGACCTGCATGCTGTCGTCGCTGTCATAATTGAGGTTGAGTGCGTCGGGGTTGAGCGCCATGTGATGGAGGGGATGGGTGGTGGTGGTTGAGGGGAGAGAGGAGGGGATGGAAGAGGTCGTCAAGGATGCTGTTGAGGAAAATGTTCGCACGCGTGGCCATCGCTACGGACAACGCCGGGCAAGGCCCCATCGTCACCGCTCGTGACGAACTCCGGTTCTGCCGTGCCACATTCTTTGGACACGAAACCAGAGAATTTGTCCATTATTGCCATTATTATATATACGGATAAACCCGAAATTGGCCGAGTCTGTCGATTTTGGCTACGAATCTCCCGTCATTGTGCGACATGCTCGCCGTCGATGGCAGCCTCGGCGCGGTGCAAAATGACATTCGGCGGTACAGTACAGCCTGCAGCGACAGCGGAGTGACAGAGGGGATCTGATGCTGGCCGCCACGCAGCTTTGGGCCCCAAACCGCCCTGGTCGCCGCCGCGTTCGATCAAGTGTCTCACCCGTGTCAGGTCTTCTTCGCTCCCACCGCAGCGTGTGCGGCCCTTTGTCGGCATGCTCTGCCTCGCGGTCCGTGTGTTCATCAAGGGCCGTTGTCGAGTGGGAGTCGCTGCATTTTGCCATTTGGTCCGGACGGCGTCTGTGACGTAATCAGATCCGTCCACGTGTCCACCTGCTCACCGCCTGCGACGACGAGCACACCCATCACCGCCGCTTGCCCTCGCTTGCCCCCCTTCCCCTCCCTCCACCACACCGTCCCCCCTGGCCCGACCCGCCCCTCTCCACTCCCCCCGACCCGTCCCCACACCCATCACCCCATGACACCACTACGGCTGACCCGTCAGCCTCGCTGCCAGCCGCCCCGTCGTTAAAAACCCCCCCACTGCGACCCGAGTCCTGTGCTCGATACCCATCCCTCCTCTGCTCAACTCTGTCGTTCTTTACAGCATGCTTTCCTTGGTCTGCCTCGCCCTCTTGCTTCCCCTCACCGTGTTGGCCCACCCGTTGACCCTCGTCCATGAAGTCGGTGTCGTCACCTGTTCCACTGTGACAGCTAACGGATTCTATCGAACAGACCACGCCCCCCTCTTGCTTCATCGCAGATGTCCACTACCCGAATCCCCGTGAGACCCTGATACTCCTTAACCGCCGTGCCATCGCCCCTCCCCTCGGCCTATCCAAGCGTACATTCGCCGATCTCCTCGTCTGGTGTTATGAACATGGACATTCCACCGACGGCATGATTCTCGCTCGACAGAATCCCAGCTGCCCCGCTGCAACGGGAAGCGGAGCAGGTGATCCGGCCTCTTCGGCCGGTGGAGCCAGTGGCTCTGGGGGCGTTGGTTCAGGGAGTTCAACGCCAGTCGGTAATGGTTCAGGTTCCCAAGAGAGCAGCGGTTCCAATGGTGCTCCACCGTCTTCGGTTTCTGGCGGCGGTGTCTCCGGTGCCAACAACGGGTCTGCATCGTCTGGTGGATCTACTGGTTCAGCATCATCCGGTTCTGGTTCTGGCGCTGGTTCTGGCACTACTGCAACGTCTTCGGGTTCTTCTGGCTCGGGTACGACCGCTGCATCGTCCTCAGGTTCCGGCGGCGGCGCAAACGGTCCACCAAGCGAGACTACAACATCTGCGACTACAACACCCTCGACACCTGCAACCACGACCACAACAACCACATCGTCTGCGGCTACAACATCCACGACGTCCCCGACCACGACCACGACATCCGCAAGTTCAACTGCATTGGTTACCGCGGGTATAGCCGCATGCCCACCAGGTCAGACAGCATCAGTTGCCGCCACCCTCACAGTGAGTGGTGTGGCGGGAGGAGTCATTTGTGTAGCAGTATAGCGAGTGACATGATGTGAGAGGATCTCGGCTGCCAGCCTACTTTTTTTCGGCTTGTACATACCAACTTTCGTTCTTCATACACCCCTTTTTTTGAAGATGAATGAACCAAATAATGCGTCAATAGCGCGTCCACACGTGATGAATTGGCCTAACTTGAATCATGTATATCGTACTGGCACAACGACCCTGTGATGGATACCCACGTTGCTGTTCTGCCTCTGGGTAAGTCTGGATTTTCCTCGCAGCCAGAGTCTCAGTAACTGGTCGNACCTCAGATGTGATAGATACCGTGGTTTCGCACTTTCCCGACGGGACACCGCGTTTGCCCCGCTTTTTGCGTCTTCCTCATCCTAGAACAGGTGCGTCACGTTTCACCACTGAAATAACCATCCCGAACGCGGCGTCCAGGAATCGCATCATTATTCTTAGCCCACGAGCCCGTCCCCAATGAGGACGAGCCTGACCGACAGCAGGTCTCGAAGATACTAGAGGTGCAAGCGGTCGAACCACCCAACGCACGTTCTTGGTTTGTCGGCGACGAGGTCGTCTCAGGCATGTCTTGCTGAGCCTGGTCGCTTCAGGCGCTAAATCAGTGGCAGATGGAAAACTTCTTGTCATGACGCCCGTGGACCCATTGTTCCTCTTAATACCCATACTTCAAGCGATCAAGCAGGTAAAGCAGGCTCGTTATGTGGGTCGTGTGCGGTCTAACCACCCTGAAAGCCCGATGCCACAAACTTTCGGCCAGCAGACGATATATTTGAAGATGCTGCGAGACACATAGCAGAGGCGTCCGCGGCTGGTGCCACGCAGGACACATCGGTCTCTGTAGGGGTGGAGGACATAATGAAATTCGCTGCCCTCGAGTGCACAAAGAAGGCGATGAAGCGGCTTTGCGACGTCAAAGGCAAGCCGTGTGGTTCACATACGATCTTATTTCCTTACACCAATCGCCATAGAAATAACAGGCGAGATAATTGTGTTCAGGTACTCGTCAGAAAAACTCATACAAGAGCTGAGAAAGAAGGCAGCGACATTGTCAACGCCTCGCATCACGGAGTTGTCAAGGTGCTTGGTTCGGAGTCTCGCCAAAGATGCACTTATGGAAGATAAAAATGAGGACCTGCTTAAGCGTAAGTGGTGATTGCGTGTAAATGGCATCGGCCGAATGGAAAGTTGCACAGTGGGAAGAACGAAGCTGGCTTGCGAGTTACTGGGACAATATCTTCCTCATGACATCCAGGTGGATCTGCTCGGATCATACGAGTACGTACCCGATGCGAATTTCGCGAGTGACGCTGATGTTGAAGCGCCGACTTAGCTTGACGAAACTTGACGCGCACGTGAAAGCCCTCGCAAATGAACAGACATCGCTAGCATCTGAGAACAATGTCGTCACCAAGAAGTCAAAGGCTGGTTCCGCGACTGTCTCGGAGGGGAGCAAAAAGCGAAAGAAGGAGAGCAAGGGGTCACACGGGGTGGAGAAGCTCAAAAAGGCGAATGTTAGTGGGATGTCCAAGTTGTCGACCTTTTTCACAAAGACAGGGTAGCAAGCGAGCATCAGCGTAGCGTTGGAGACCCAATTCCATAATTGTTATGAGAAGGACCCGCCGACTGATGACTACTCCAACTCGATTTTTACCCTTGTATGTATCGCAGCTGCTTGTCCGCTCACAGCCGCACAGAGACCGCAAAACCGGGTCCGCTGGCTTGACCTGCTGACCGTACAATCTTGTTTCAAATCGCTCATGATGGCGTGATACCGTCCCACAGACCATTCCGGATCGGCCGCTGATGGATCGTTCAAAAGGATCAAGGTCAATGAGTCCCCAGTTCTGCATACTAGCCAAAAAATGTCCAACCCTCCTCACGGCGGTGCACTGAAGGTCCGTTGCTTGTTTTCCTCCGAGGTGCACACCATCTTTATCATTGCTCGTCTCTTAGGATCTCCTCACCCGAGATGCGCCGTATGCGGCACAGCTCAGGCAGGAAGCGGCAACGCTCCACGATATCGTCCTCACCGAAGTATGCATCCGAGCTCGTCCGGCGAGTGTGCCCATTCATGACCTTGTCACTTACAGCGTCAACTCTGTGACCTTGAGCTCATTCTCAATGGCGGATTCAGCCCGCTGGAGGGCTTCATGAACGAGTGCGACTACAACGGGTGCGTGTCATTCCGGCTTGCACTCCGGTGAACCTTATCACCATCTGCAGCGTCGTCGATACCCTCCGACTCTCTGACGGAACTCTGTTTCCCATACCCATCACCCTCGATGTGTCATCCGACGATATCACTCGTCTCCGTATCACTTCTGGTGCACGCCTCGTTCTGCGTGACCCTCGGGATGACGAGGCGTTAGCCATCATCACTGTTCAGGACGTCTATGCCTATGACCGTGTCAAGGAAGCCATCCAGGTCTTCGGAGCAGACGACCCCGCCCACCCCGCCGTCTCTTATCTGCGGAACCGCGTCAAAGAATACTATGTCGGAGGCAAGATACAAGCGATTCAGGCCCCCTTGCACTTTGACTATGTTCCCCTCAGATGTGAGACTCATTTACCCACGTTAACCACCTTGTCTAACCCGTCTCCCAGTTACCCCTGTTGAGCTGCGTGCACACTTTAAAAAACTCTCATGGAATAGAGTCGTCGCATTCCAGACTCGCAACCCAATGCACCGAGCTCACCGTGAACTTACTGTCCGCGCTGCTCGTCAGCATCAGGCCAACGTCCTCATTCACCCCGTAGTCGGCCTTACCAAACCTGGTGACGTAGACCACTACACCCGTGTGCGCGTCTACGAAGCTATCATGGCCAAGTACCCCAACGGAATGGGTCATCTGGCTCTCTTGCCTCTCGCTATGCGGATGGCCGGTCCCCGTGAAGCAGTCTGGCATGCTCTCATTCGCAAGAACTTTGGTGCAACTCACTTTATCGTCGGCCGAGACCATGCTGGCCCTGGAAAGAACTCTCAGGGCAAGGATTTCTATGGCCCGTACGATGCCCAAGAGCTTGTCGAGAAATACAAGGACGAACTCCAGATTGAGATGGTCCCATTCCAACAGATGACCTACCTTCCTTCCACCGACGAGTATCAACCTGTTGACGAGGTCCCTGCTGGCGTGCAGACCCTCGACATCTCCGGAACTGAACTGCGCAAACGCCTCAAGACCGGGGCACCCATCCCTGATTGGTTCAGTTACGAGTGAGCACGGCGCATCGCCTTCGTCGACTCGCAAACGTAATCTTACATTGTTCCTGTAGAGCCGTCGTCAAGAGGTTGCGTGAGAGTTACCCACCACGCAACAAACAAGGCTTTGTCCTGTTTCTCAATGGTTTGCACAACTCTGGCAAGGACGTTATAGCCAAGGCCCTTCAAGTTGCATTCAACGAACAAGGTGGTAGGAGCGTTTCTCTACTGCCCGGAGATGCTGTTGGGGACGACATGACGCCCAAATCACTTACTCTGGAAGAGCGGCACTCAAGCCTGAAACGGATGGCTTTCGTTGCAAGTGAGCTGGCGCGAGCTGGTGCTGCTGTAATCGCTGCACCTCTTGTTCCTGAAGAGCGCTCGAGAACGCTTATCAAGGACACCGTCGTGTCTAGTGCCGGTGCAGGGGGCAACTTCTTCCTTGTTCACGTAGCGACACCCCTCGAATATTGTGAGAGTACAGACAGACGTGGGGTGTATGCGCAGGCGAGAAATGGCACCATCAAAGGCTTTCCCGGTGTCAATGCCGACTACGAAACGCCCAAGAAGGCAGACCTCACTGTGAACGTCGCCAGCCAGAACATCCCGTCTATAGTCCACAGTATGTCGTACCGTGTCTTCATAGCGAGGAATCGTGCTGACCATGCTTTCCTTTCAGGCATCATTCTCTTACTAGAGACAAATTCGTTGATTTAGACCCGCGGCTCTCCGTGATAGACATTTGTATCTGGTACTTCCATAGCTGGCATCAAGAATGTACAATATGTGTACTAGTTGACTGTTCATAATTCATGAACTTGCCAACATTCACTGCATCATATGAACTATGGGGTCCGTGGATATAAACTGTTAACCGAGCGGTCCGGATCCAGCCCCGGCATTACGATTGTACACGCTCGTCCTTTTCTTTTTCTCTCCAAGTTCAGCCATGTTGTCTCTGATCCGGCGAGGACCGCGTTCGTTCGGCCGTCTGCCAAATCCTTATCGATTATCAAGCAATGCCCCTCGTCAAGTCGCCTGGAACTTGGCTGCCACACGCACCATGTCGGTCTACCACGGAGAATCTGCCGTTCGCCCAGAACCGGACAAGGTCCTCAAAGATATCGCAGACTATGTCCACAACTATCAAGTCACTTCAGACGTTGCGTTCGAGACCGCACGTCTCTGTCTCATTGACACCATCGGTTGTGGTCTCGAGGGATTGCGCTTCGAAGGATGCTCGAGGCTGTTGGGACCGGTCGTCGAAGGAACTATCGTGCCAAACGGTACGTCCCGCGCGCTGCTCGACAAAACAATGCCGTCTGA
>QFEL01001271.1:0-13460 GCA_003316195.1 Neoboletus brunneissimus | reverse complement strand
GGATGTGACCGGTGAAGGTCCAAGGTGACAGGGGAGGAGGGCGTTCCTGGATAGGTGCGGGAACAGGTTTATGGCGGAGAGTAGGGCGGAGGAGGTAACTCGGAGTGGGGACAGGGACGGATGGCAAAGAGTCCAAGTGGTGTCTAGTCGTTAGACCAAGCAAGGGGGTCACGTTAAGGACGATGACGGCCTCCCTAGGTGAGGAGGGACGAGGACGAGGGGTGAGGTGCAGGTGTACAGACGGTTCTCACAGGTGTGAGACAGGGGCTGAGCCGAAAAAGGGATAGGGGCTAGGCAAGTTGTAACATGATACATCACTCGCTAGATATCATGACCGGCCCCGCTGATATATCACCCACGCTCGGGTTAACAGGCCCATC
This sequence comes from Neoboletus brunneissimus, assembly GCA_003316195.1. Lineage (NCBI taxonomy): Eukaryota > Fungi > Basidiomycota > Agaricomycetes > Boletales > Boletaceae > Neoboletus > Neoboletus brunneissimus. The sequence continues at coordinate 13,080 of QFEL01001271.1, read as the reverse complement.
CCGGTGATACATCACAGTACGTACGATCCCTGATCCGGACCCCCTTGATGATCCTACTGATACAACCCTTGCTAGGTACCTCGTGGAATTGGGTTGATACATCAACCACGATTGGGTTAATAGGCCCGTCGTGGTGATATAACATGGTACGTACATACGATCCCTGATCCACCCCCCCTCGACGATCTCCAATACATCCATGACCGGCCCCGCTGGAGCCAAGTGTGCACACGAGCACTAAGCGTGAGTGATCCGCGCAGCGTCAGTGGACTGATATATCACGGTAATCATGCGACTGATACATCATTCGCTAGGTAACGTGGCGGGCACCATTCGGGTTTTGTGTGATAAATCACACGCAGGTGAGCTACCCAGCTTTTCGCCTCCCAAAATTAGGCTGATACATCAGTTGCGCTCAAATTTACAGGGCCATCCCGGTGATATATCACAGTGGGTATGATCCCATGCATGCCCCCTCGATGATCCACTGACTGATATATCACGGTACGTACAATCTTTGATCCACATCCCCTCGACGATCCTACTCATACATCACTCACTAGGTATCATGACCGGCCCTGCTGGAGCCAAGTGTGCACACAAGCACTAAGCATGAAGATATATCACTCCAAACCGAAGTAAACTAGCATGATATATCGTGGCCAATAAGACTTAATGTATTGCTGGTACTTGTATCAACCTATCACCCATGCTTGGGCTTCACAGAAGACCGATTGATACATTGCTGATCCAATCAGGCCGATACACCACGTAGCTAATTTATTCATCCTCGCCCACACATACTTCACCTCAGGAGTGAGCTACTTTGTCTTCTGTTTCCTAGACCTCATGTTAGTCATGCCTGTATAATCAGCATCAGCCACATACTTGGTCTTGGGAGCCACGGAATCTGTGCCAATTGAATTTGCTATTTCATTACGCTTCGACCATTGACGTGTCCGTTTTCCGCTGGATTCCACGGGGACGGTCGCCAGTGTTGACCCAGGGTCTTTTGCCTTAGCCTGCGCCATCGATGGGGCCGGTTCGGTTGGGCCAGAGTCGGGAGCGACCACCAGGGTGACAGCAGTGGCCAAGGGGTTGGACTGGTCGACTTGTGGGCTGGAGTTGGAAACAACCGCCAGGGTTTGCATTACGGATGGGGCCACGGCGGCGGCCAAGGGGTTGGACTGGACGACTTGTGGGCTAGTGTTAGGGATGTCCGCTGGTATCTGCATGACCAAAGGGGCCACGGACTGGACGACTTGTGGGCTAGTGTTAGAAACACCTGCCGGTGTCTGCACGGGTGATGGGTTAACAGCAGTCGCCAAGAAGCTCGATTGAGGTGGCATGGTTTGGGTGGCTTGTGGCCCGGAGTTGGAAACGACCACCGGTGTCTGCATCACAGTCACAGACTGGATGACTTGAGTTTGTAGGTTGGACAGGACATGCTGATTTTGCACCATGGGTATCCCCTGCATAGTCACAAGAGACATGGGATCTGCGGAAGTGTTTGCAGACACACTGGGCAACAAGGCCGGATTGCCTGCTGGGAAAGGTTGCAGCGGTTGTTCGCATCCGTACTTGGCCAGAAAGTTATCGAGGGGACCGATCGCCATGTGGGTGCCAAAATCATATGCATAGTTATCTGGGGCAGTGGTTGGGGTGATCGGAGGGAAACATGGGAAGTCGTCCAAGCCTGACAGGCCTGACCACGGGGTCAAACTAGGCAGCAGTTGTGGAACGGAAGTTCCTGCATCTGGAGCTGATGTAAGCCCCTGGGCAAGTGGCGCAGCTGCTAGCACGGAGGATCCCACATCCGGTACTGATGTAAGCCCCTGGGCAAGTGGCGCGGCTGCTAGCACGGAGGATCCCGCATCCGGTGCTGATGTAAGTGTCTGAGCAAGTGGTGGGCCAGATTCAAGCTCCAGTTTCAGAGATGATCAGTTGGCCTCCTCAGGGCTTTCCTTCTTCATGGCCAACGCTGAGCATTCAGTCAATCTCAGCAAATCAATCCCTCATCGTCAATCACTTACCGCTCACGCGGTCAAGAAATTCTCTGTATGGCTGCATGATGCCATCGTTAAACCCTGGATAAGCCTGATCGAAGGTATTTCCCAGATCCGTGACGCCGACATACAAACTACATGCCTCAATTTTACCCCCAGTCTCGGGCGCAGGTCCACCCATAATGACACTAAACGACCACCCGGTCAGCTCCTGCAACCCAGACAAGAATTGTGTGAGCGTCGGTGTGAGACAGTTGATGTAACTGACAGCGAAGTAAGTTCTCGGGCGGACTCCATTCATGTCAATACTCACTACTGGCTATCTTTCGTCTTCTCTTCGCCCTTCTGCTCTTTTCCAGCCACCATCTCCTTCCAGTGCTCTTCTACCTTAGCCAGGACCTCAGGTGACTCGTTCTTGAACATTTCATGGGTCTTGTTCATAATGGTGGCCAGCTTGGGCAGCAACTTCTCTGCCTGTGACCCTCCCGAAGCCACCACAGCCATAGCGACCGCCTCATTTATGTCAAGTGCGCCTTCAAAGGTTGGCCGTACCTTGTCCTCATAGTACAGACTCATATAAGCCTCGATTTTCTGTGGCTTACGTTTGCGGGCCTCCTTTGATTGAATCAAATCTGCTATCAATGCCATGGAGGCCTTGACATCGGCATCTTTCACTGCCCGAGCCTTCTTTTTGGCACTCCACTTATTGCGTAGCTTGTTGCGCAATTGCTATGTCATATTTCAGCACAACAGTCTCACACCATTCTCAGTACGTACGTCCTTTCGAGCATCCACAGCCTTAGCAAGTGTGATTTTCTGATCATCAGAGAGTTCCGTGTCACTAGGTATATCCGGAAACACGATGGCACGTTCAGGATACTTGGCAAACCAGTGCTCATAGAATGATGGCCAGAAGCTGGTGTAATCCCTCTTTGCCTGACACTGCATGAACTCGGTGAAGAACTCTTGCAGGAAAGCTTCCTGCTCGGGGGTCGCCCACGAGGTCGGTGACATCTGTGTGATGGTATCATACATATAACAATTGGCCGGATGTGGTGCGCTGTAGGAGAGAAACTTGTTGGATGGGAGAGAAACTTGTTGGATGGGAGAGAAACTCGCCAGATAGGACACTGATCGCATGTCCTTAGATTGACATGCCTGCAACCTAATCTGAAGCTACTCTGAGCCGTCAAATGCGGGTGATGCTTAAGCCTTCTTGTGAAGATCCTCCCTACATTTGTAATATGCATTCGGATTTTGGCTAACGACCGATTTTATTGTAGATACCACGCTCGACCTTGCCTGACCTTCTAACCTCTACCACCCACCCCATGTCAACTCCACCAAATTCACTGTCTACTCCGAGTCAGAGTGGGGACTCGGATGAAGATTGTGTTGGTCTCAGCTTCTCCAATGTGATCTGTAAGTAACATCCGCTGTCTCACTGTTCAACCCTTCCAATGTTGCACCCAGGTTGGCACAATATATTGACGAACTTGAACATATCAATGGACAACGCAGACCGGCTATGCCAAACCATACAATGCTGAGCCTATGTCATTCATGGCGAAAATGAAGCACGACGAATCCGGCGTGAAGGTCAGTGATACCAATGTGCATGGCAGCCATTTCAATTCACCTACTCATTTGAGCAGGTGCCCAATGACCTCAGGGTTTCCAACCTCCACCATTTCCCTCACTCCCTCGTCTCGGTAGTGTCCCTCCTGTCAACATGCGTATTCCCCACCGCCATGAAGCTGCCCGATACAACAACTTCGTCTTTATTCTCCCTTCGGAAATATCACGTGGTCCTTTTTACGTGGTCATGCATGGACTTCTGGTTGGCATTTTTGCCCTTTGGTAAGTGTAACCCACTCGATTTATGACAGTATTCTTGACCATGCTACCTAGGACCAATGTGTCACCCCTTGTATCGCGTGTTAACGGAGCTACCTACATTGCGGTAGAGACACTTGATGAAGCCGGATGGATTATCATGGATGCAATAGAGGATGAGACGGTAGAATATGTGAATCAACGCCAGTGAATTGTAGTTAAGCGTGTGTCTCAAAGATCACGAATGGAATGAAGGCCGTCGTTGATATGTGTTCTATAATGTGATGATGTCATAAATCTCCTACCAATTTTCAACAAGATCCCTTTGCCCAGAGATCATACAAATAATACAGTGATCCAGTTCGGTCTATTGTCATTTTTCATGGCCAATGAATGGAGCAAAAATCAATTAAACATTAGTAGCATCATGGTATATGCCCGTGCACGATCTGGTTACCTCCATCCCTATCAAACTGGCCTACTAGTACCTTTCGACCAGTTCACATCTCCTGGCAGTCATATTCTTGTCCTCTTTGGTTTTTGTCATCTAGTGAGTTTGTGGGACTATTAAATAGAACAATGATGTATTATACATTGTCAGTTTGAGATTGGAAAGGTTGCATCTGACGAGCATTTGCACGTATGAATAAATCTCCTATTGCCTTCTTATAAGATCATGTGATTGTAGGTCAGCCTCAGGCGTCTCCTTGTTTATCCACATGTTGCATCCACCACAACTCGACTCTCACCATGCCACATCCAAAGCTATACAAGACACCACAGGAAAGAGTGCTTGCAGGTCGAGCTTTGCGAGCAAAGTACTACGATCGGTGGGTCACTCCAGGTTGAAAGGCTTTGGGTCTATCCTGACACATCAGTTGAGCCATTGCGCCGAGATCAATGCAAAGGCCCGATTCAAGTGACTTGAGGGGCAAGCACTACTACGCAGGTATGTTGTAATGTTTCGTCTGCTTGCTATATGCCCTCTCGTATTAATTCCTTGGAATTTTTTTTTGGGTCACACCAGAGACTCCAACCCATGCGTCCAGTCCCCCAAAGATCATTCGCTCGAAAGTATCATCAGCCCTTCTCTCCACTCACTCATGGACTCACTATGTCTGGACTACATTTCTACGAAGAATTATAGTCGAATCAATGCGATACACACAGCTGTTGGGGATGTCGAGATGGCATTGACATCCACCGGTCCCATCGGATCAGAAGAGGAGCTTTGTGAGCTACAGAGCCAGATCCAAACCACACTCAAGGTGATGGAAGATCTTCTATGCAGTGCGATGGAGGATCTGGATATCGAAGACATGCGGCGGCGTGGTATGTTACTCTACCAGTCCATCAGAGCCTCATGGAAGTTTAGCCTTTTTTTATCTGATTTGTTCTATAGTGGGCTAGACGAATCCCTGCAGGCATCCAAGAAGCATTGCGTGGAACCCAATAAGAAGTATGGTATGATGCCTAACTACCGGAGGTTCCAGGATCACTACCTATGCTGAAATTAATCTCAAAATTGCGCCGACCATGGTCGATCCACTTCCAAAGGTGCAACATATACTAAGGTACGGCCATCAGTTACATCTGACACACGTGTAAGATGAAACTCACTCGTCGAAGGGCAACCCACTTACTCCCCAGCTCCTGTTGCTGTGAGTAATCCAACGCAACTTCCAAAGGAACTGTTATGTTCGGACCCGGGTAGGCCCGAGACGTAGACTGGTAAGCGACTTCTTATCGAGGATGTCCTGACGGGGGCGCCAGACAATGGAAGAAGGCGATCAAGGGTGTTGCATAGGCGGGGTACGCAAATACAAGGGTATAGCTGGTAGGGACTAGGTATAAGTCCAGGGAAAGAACCGGTAAGCTGAAGCTAGGGTACTACTAGCTAGGATCGTCCAGTATATAAGGATAACGAATGAAGAGGAGCCCGAATGTGGGCCAAGGGTATGGGCGGAGGGCGAGGACGTCAGAAGGACGTGCAAGCCAAGGTGACAAGTGTGAAATGTCTAAGGTAAAGGCCGCGTAAGCGGGGTGAAGGGAGGACTACAGCATGACGTCGGTAGGATGCATGACTAGGGCGAAGGGGTGTTTCTGAAGGCACCAATGGTAAGGTAAATGAAGATCGTCAAGGTGAATAAGAACAAGGGGAAATCGTACGAGGGCGCCAGGGGGAGATCCTGGGCAGATACAGGGACTAACGATGGTGATGGGGAAGATCTCCAGATGTGACCGGTGAAGGTCCAGGGTGACGGGGAAGTAGGGCGTTCCTGGATAGGTACGGGAATGGGTCTATGACGGAGGGTAGGATGGGGGAGGTAACTCGGAGTGGGGGCAAGGACGGAAGACGGTGAGTCCGAGTGATGTCTAGTCGCTAGACCAAGCAAGGGGGTCACGTTAGGGACAGTGACGGTCTCCCTAGGCGAGGAGGGACGAGGACGAGGGGTGAGGTACAGGTGTACAGACGGTTCTCACAGGTGTGAGACAGGGGCTTGAGCCGAAAAAGGATAGGGGTTAAGACGAGTTGTAACAGGAATGAGAGGGAAGATCTCCAACCTCACCGGCCACCTCTTCTCGAAATCGATGACAAGGTCAGTAAAGAACTCGCAGCGTTTGTCGCGGTCACTGAAGTACCACTCCCCTCTGTCATAAAAGTGACCCACAACCCATGCCATCTGGCATGCACAAAGAGCAAATGGGCGGGGTTGATTCATAGCGGCGGTTGTAGAGTAAGATCGCAGCATACATGCGTGGTTGGCTGCGTGCCTAACCACTGGTCAGAGTAGGCGAGCAGCGAGAGAATGCAAGACATACATGTTCAGCTTACAACCTAAATGAGATGGTCGGCGAGCAAGTTATTGGCGACCCTTTATGAGCCTCGCCCAGCATGGCCTTCCCACATAGAACCAAGATTCACCAAACAGTAGGTGTGTATAATAATACCTGACAATCTTCGTGGCGTTCACGTCAGTCATATCGTCTTCTCCTTCAGTATGACCTGTGGGCGTCCTTCCAAGAAACCTCGGCTTGTCAAGTTTGACATTCCGATAGGGGAAGAGGTGGAGTACAAACGACATCATGTATACCGCACTCACAAGCATGGCGAAGTAACTGTCCAAACTGCATTTGTGGCCACTCAGCCTTCTGGGTCAAATGAAGCTGAGCCAACCACTACCACCGATGTGTCGCTTGATACTTGGCAGGAAATCAGTCAATTAGACGAACCGACTGTGTCTATGGAGATCGATCAGGTCACCAACAACCACGGGAGAAAACAAATAGCCAGTGTAAGTGTGATATATCAGCACCTAGGATGGATTCAGAGGACCGGATGTTAACTACCAACAGGTCCATCCATTACTACAGTGGCTACCAGAACGGTCAGCTTTCCTCGATGAATTCATTCGCCTCGAAGGCCAAGGCGATGATAACTGCAATGTTTGTGATTGTGGTGGTAACACTTTCCCGCGCTACCGCTGCGAAGACTGCTTTGGGACGCATCTTACCTGTGCTGCATGTATCCTGGCACATCATTCAACCTGTCTGTTGCACAGAATTGAGGTATCAAGTTTTTACATCGATTGGACCCCTGCTAACATATTGCAACACTTCCAGGAGTGGAACGGCGACTACTTCCAGCGCGTAACTCTCAAGTATTTGGGGCTTCATATCCAATTGGAACACCGACCAGGAACCATCTGCTACAATCGAAAACTGGCACCCGGAAATGACTTTGTGGTGATTGATACAAACAGGATCCACGAGATCAGCCTGGACTTCTGCGGTTGCGAGCAAGCGCAGTCTCATTACAAACAACTCCTCCGAAGTCGTTGGTTTCCCGCGACCACTACGGAGCCACGCACCGTGGCTACTTTCGCAGTTCTCAAAGTTTATCATTTGCTTTCTTTGGGGTCCAAGGCATCCGCATACGAGTTCTACTATAGCCTCGCACGCCTCTCTGACAACACAGGTCTGATGGAAATACGAGTATGTCAGGGCTTGATTGATTAAACCTTGTTACTGATGACACGCAGGATCATTATCCAGCTTTCATGCGGATGATGTGTGAATTCTGCCACCTGAAGCAACTCAAACAGGCTGGAAGAGGGCACGATCCGAAGGGGATTGACGCGACACAAGAAGGTGAGTGCGCCATGAAATGCCCCGCCTGCCCTTATCCCGGGATTAACTTGCTGTTGGGTTGGGAAAAGATAGAGCCAGCTCAGGGGTGGATTTATGCGCTATTCATTGCAATCAATGCCAACTTCCGCTTGAAGTGGAAGATGATATCGTTGGATCTCACAGATCCAAGTCTCAATTGTGGGTGGGCATACTTTGTTGAAGAGCGTTCATACAAAAGGTACTTGGGGGATCTCACCCACGTGTCTCAAGAAGTCAGTAGGCTGCGGAGGTCTTGGAACATCATTGCTGATACACCCAACAGAGAAGCACGTGCGTCGGTCACAACGCTGTCAATATGGCTGATTCAAAGTCGTCGCGGGGGCTCACAGCGACTGGGGTTGGGACTGTAGACTGTGCCCAACACGATATGAAGTTACCAAATGGCGTGGGAGACCTTCAGAAGGGTGAAAGGTGAGTGTCTTTTTGGATTGCGGGTATTGTGTGCTCATTGGTCAGGTACATCAATATGGATTACCTAGTCTTTTTGGCTATCGCACATTTTGCGCTGGTCATGTTCAATTTCTCCTATGATATCGCATGTCAGTGGCACAAGAAACTGTGGAGCTGTACGTCTGCAATGCCGGAACATATACAGCTGAACCATGATCACAAGACCATCCGTTTTTTTGTGCCGAAGTTCCATCTGAAGGCTCATGTACAAAGCTGTCAAACCACTTTCTCGTTTAATTTGACTTGCTGGGTGGGTCGGACCGATGGAGAAGCACCTGAATGTGGTTGGGCCAACTTCAACTGTGTCGCATCAAGCACAAAAGAGATGGGACCTGGTTCACGCCGTGATCATCTCGATGACCACTTTGGTGATTCTAATTGGAAGAAGCGAACGGGGCTTGGTATGTCATGCGCTTCAAGATTGCGCATACATGTGACTTTGAATATGCTGACAGGAAAAACTATGTTATGCAAATTGACCAAAGCTCTGCAGAATGCACAGGTTCATCGTCGGGAACTTAACGAGCTCGAGAGTACCATCGAGCCCATGCAGCTACAGAAATGGGTAAATGAAGTGCAAGAATGGAAGGAAGACAACACGAAATCCAATCCATTTGAGAGTCGAATCACGCGTGAGTCTTCATAACCCTGATGAGCACGCTGCCTTTCAAACCAACCTTACAATCCAGCCATGACGCAGTCTGCTGTCAGGCTGTGTCTCACAGAGGAGGAAGCACGGGACCTCCAAGATCAAGTTGACGTGTCGGTGCATGCTGACGTTTCACCATTGGTCCTGATTTCAGCCGGGATGGATATTCAAGAGCTATAGTAAGTATCATCAACACCTGTGGACTCGGATGCACATGTAACTGTTATAAGGCGTCGGCTGGCCAGTGATAGCGCTGGGCTGGGGATCCACACTACCAATCTCCAGAAATCGGGCATTACCGCATGCCGGAATGCTCTCCAAAGAAGGTTGGACGCATGGACGCAAGCTCAATTGCTATATATGCCTTCGGTTGCAGCACTGCAGGCTATGGGGAACTCCACTGACGAGGCCAACGCTGGAACCAACAGACCTGAAAATGTCAAACTTTGGCTGCCATCGGAACTGAGTCCTGGAACTCCTTGCAATGAACGGTTATGGTTAATCGAATGGGAGTTATGCTATGCGCAAGCCAATGACGCCCTTAACGAGGTTCGGCGTGGCATTCAGTTGCACGCGCATCTCACCATCTGTAAAAGGAGCAATATCCGGGGTCAGCACGCTAACACACACGCACGTAGTGCTCTTGACCACGCAGAAAATAAAAAACGGCAGAGCAAGGCCAAGTACACTGCCGCACGGCAAGCTCTGCTTGCGCTAGGTCCTTCACTCAACAAGATGGGATGGGAAGATCAGCTTCATCCATTGTGTGACAATGACTTGAGACATATGGCGGATATGCTGGATGGTCAAATGGAGGGGACGAGAGATTTGTCGTGGATTTGGAAGGTACCGGGCGTTTTGGGCAAGAGTGATGATGATCTTCGGGATTGTAAGTCTGTGCCACCCTGCATGTGGTGATTGCCTGAGCCGTGTATAGGTTTGCAGATTGAATGGTGCAAAGCGTGAGCAAGGGAAGCTTGTTGGGCAGAGGAAGTGGTCCTGCTCAGGGAGGAAATGCGGAGAATTTTAGTGTTTTTAGAGTGGGAGGGGGACATGTGGATGCAGCGTGCGTCCGCTCGTATGTTCGAAAAAGATGCTGACCGCAAAGGTTCATCTGCTTATGCTAAACGACAAGCGGCTCTCCGAGGTGCCATGGCTGCTTCATTCAAGTCCACATGGGAGAGTATTCCTACGTTGTTGGCTGAGGATTCTGATCTCAGCACCGAACGAGAAGAGGGAGAATTTGTGGGGCAGGAGTGATGCAGAGTGTAGTGGGTATTAAATTATCCACCATGTATTCAAGGGTACATTAAAAAGTGAGTGATGTATCAATGTAATTTGAGAGGGCAAGTGCATCCGATTGAGTGATATATCAGTCCAATCACACACCCCTGCAGTATCCGGGACATGAACCGGTGGGTGATGTATTAGTCGGATCGTCGACGGGACGTGCATGGGATCATACCTACCTTGATATATCACCGGGATGGGCCTGTCAACCCGAGCGTGGGTGATGTATCAGCCTAATTCTGTGAGGTAAATTTGCTGGCCACTAGCTTACCGTTGTGTAATGTATCAAACAAAACTCCAGCAGGGCCGGTTGTTACGTTCGAACCTGGGTAGGCCCGAGACGTAGACCGGTAAGCGACTTCTTATCAAGGAGGTCCTGACGGGGGCGCCAGACGACGGAAGAAGGCGATCAAGGGTGTTGCATAGGCAGGGTACGCGAATACAAGGGGTATAGCCGGTTATGGACAAGGTACAAGTCCAGAGGAAGAACCGGTAAGCTGAAGCTAGGGAACGACTAGCTAGGATCGTCCTGTATATAAGGATAACGAATGGAGAGGAGCCCGAATGTGGGTCAAGGGCAGGGGCGGAGGGCGAGGACGTCAGAAGGACGCGCAAGCCTAAGTGACAAGTGTGAAATGTCAAAGGTAAGGGCCGCGTAAGCGGGGGCGAAGGGGAAAGACTACAGCATGACGTCGGTGGACGCATGACTAGGGCAAGGGTGTGCAGATAGCACCGGTGGTAAGGTAGATGAAAGGTAACGAGGTGAATAAGAACGAAGGGAAAGCGTACGAGGGCGCCAGGGGAAGATCCTGGGCAGATGCAAGGACAAATGATGGTGATGGGGAAGATCCCCAGATGTGACCGGTGAAGGTCCAAGGTGACGAGGAAGTAGGGCGTTCCTGGATAGGCGCGGGAACGAGTCTATGGCGGAGGGTAGGGGGGAGGAGGTAACTCGGAGTGGAGTGAGGACGGCGGATGAAGGATCCGAGTGAAGTCCAGTCGAGAGACCAAGCAAAGGGGTTCACGTTAGAAGCAGTGGCGGCCTCCCTAGGTGAGGAGGGACGAGGACTGGGGCGAGGTACAGGTGTACAGACGGTTCTCACAGGTGTGAGACAGGGGTTGAGCCGAAAAAGGGATAGGGGCTAGGACGAGTTGTAACACCGGTCATGATACCTAGCGAGTGATGTATGAGTAGGATCATCGAGGGGGTCCGGATCAGGGATCGTACGTACCGTGATGTATCACCGGGATGGGCCTGTTAACCCGAGCGTGGGTGATATATCAGCGGGGCCAGTCATGATACCTAGCGAGTGATGTATCAGAGATTGTAAAGGGGGTGTGGATCAGGAATCGTATGTACCATGATATATCACTGGGATGGGCCTGTTGATCCGAGTGCGGGTGATGTATCAGTCCAATTCTACGAGGCCTACTAAGCAAATGATGTATTAGTCGGCGGTTCGTCGAGGGGGCTCGTACCGCGTAATATATCATCGGGATGGGCCTGTCAACCCAAGCCCAGGTGATGTATCAGCCCAATTATGCGAGGTACGTTGCTGGCTAGCTTACCTTCGTGTGATACATCACACAAAGCCCAGTGGTAGTGCCACGAATGCAAGTGATGTATTAGTCGGCGGTCCATTGAGGGGGCTCGTACTGCATTATATATCACAGAGATGGGCCTGTTGAGCCGCGAGCATAGGTGATGTATCAGCACATTGCTGTGGTGGATTGATGATCAATGATGTATCACACGCACAGTGATAGATTCCCACGGGCAAGGAGCGAATAATGGATCAGTACATTGCGAGTGAGCAGAGTGATATATCACTCATACATCCGTGCGGGACAGTAGGGGAATGGTAGGAGGCAGTGTGATGCATCAGTAATGCATCAGTTCACAGTGCATAGGCTCACAATGTCACACTAGCTTCAGTTATGTACCACCCTTTGGGTGGTAGTACCACCGTCTGATACATTGTTTTTGCTGCTACTGGTGTACTCAAACTCCATGATTGCTGCTGCAAAGTTTGTGATAACTGTTACAACTCACCTAGCCCCTATTCCTTTTTCGGCTCAACCCCTGTCTCACACCTCTGAACACTGTCCGTACACTTATACCTCGCCCCTCGTCCTCGTCCCTCCTCGCCTAGGGAGGCCGTCATCGTCCCTAACATGACCCCCTTGCTTGGTCTAACGACTCGACACCACTCGGATTCTTCGTCCTCCGTCCTCATCCCCATTCTGAGTTACCTCCTCCGATCTACCCTCCGCCATAGACCCGTTCTCATGCCTATCTAGGAACACCCTCCTCCCCCATCACCTTGGACCTTCACCAGTCACATCTGGGGATCTTCCCCATCACCATCATTTGTCCTCGTATCTGCCCAGGATCTCCCCCTGGCGCCCTCGTATGCTCTCTCTTTCTTCTTATTCACCTTGTAGACTTTCATTTACCTTACCTTCGGCGCTATCTACGCACACCCTTACTCTAGTCATGTGTTCACTGACGTCATGCTGTAGTATTCCCCTTCGCCCCGCTTATGTGACCCCCACCCTCACTTATTTCACACCTGGCACTTTAGCTTGCGCGTCCTTCTGACGTCCTCGCCCTTTGCCCACACCCTTGGCCCACATTTGGGCTCCTCTTGATTCACT
>QFEL01001270.1:0-16204 GCA_003316195.1 Neoboletus brunneissimus | reverse complement strand
AAAGTGTGGAGCGGTGGCGTATTGCACATGACGACCAGCGCAAATAACTTTTTTTCACCTTGTCTTTCATTGAGCTCCGGGCGTGTATCCGCGTCAACCGATACTGATAGGCTTCGCTCTCCGTGCTGTACCCGTTCGGATGGCAATTGTGTTGTGCTGCGCCTGGATCAGACCGACCGTGTTCAGACTCCTGGTCTCTATGAACGCTCGACGTGCATAGATTCCCCAGGCTCTCGTCGACTCGACTCGATCAAGCAGATGAGTGGACGTAGCTTTTCCCCCAAGGTAAGCTTTCGGATTCGTTCCTCGAGACTCGGCGTGGACGTCGATCGATGATCACCCGGATTCCGTCGAGGACAAGGCCGCTACTCGTAGTGTACGTTCATCGCCAAGGTCTGACTGCATACAGTCGAGCCCGATCATATATATACGTTGGGTTGTCCTGTCATCTCCAAAGGTCCAAACCGCCGACCCGTTCGAAACCGAACGTAGTGGGTCCGAAAGGCGAACCCCCCCCGGCCGGGAGCCTTGCGAATCCGAGACATCGTCACAGTACTTGAGGAGGAAGACGGATGGTTTCACGTCCTCCTTTCAGCGTCGTTCATGGGTTTATACTCCATTCATCCCTGTATAGATAGTATCTGTCCATCTCGCTAACCACAAGTAATTTACAGTGATATCCATCGGTCGTTCTCACTGATTGTTTCTCATTCCTTGTTCTTCGAGTCGTTCGGGTGACCAGTTGCTGGGCTTTACGGGGGGTCCACGACGAAAAGACCGGTATGCGGAAGGACCTAGACGTACGAAGACTCTCTTGTGCAATTTCACTCTTGTAACCTCGACGAGTTTGACCTCTTGTGATGTCAAACTCAGATATGTTTTCAGTGTCGATGTATCCCCTGATACGTTCGGCTTTGGATGACGTGCTGCCAGAGACAACTCAGCACGTACTAGGGGCGATACAATCCACACCACGACAAGCACGTCTTTCTGCTGCAGCCACTTGTTGAGCACCTGACCATCGGACACAGCAGTTCCTCGAGTTTTTTTTTCCAGCCGTACCGATAGACTTGGTCAAGCCTGCTTTCTTGGCTTCTTCCATCCCTTTCCAGACCTTCTCGAACTTGCCCATACGGGTCTTTGCTGAGTGAATCAAGTACAGATCTACATATACCACTCCGACTCGTTCCTCAAGGATTCTTCTAGCACACCTTTTTGGGGTTTTCCCTGGTGCCAAGGGTCCCAGCTTCGTTGTGATCCACAACTCTGATCGCTGTTTTCCGGATGCAACGATGTCATCACCAAGCGTGATCTTGTTCCTATAGGTCTGTGCTCCATCAAGGTGTGAGAACCCGTTCCGAATGGCGACAGTAATAGCATCTGTAGCATCCTTGCTGAATAACAGTCCCCGTTCTGACTCCTATCCAAGGAGTCTGGGTTCCATCGTTGAGAGTCAACGTAGAGATGGGCACCGTGTGAGTTGAGCAAACTTGGACGAGAGGATCTGTCGCGAATATTCGCAGGAGAAGGGGGCCGTCGACCGAACGTACTGAATTTCGTGTTTTCGTTATTCTTTTTGACGGATGCACCTCGGGGACAAAGAGAAAAGCCAGTTTTATCATGGCGACTTGGCGATTCAAGCAGTGGTTCGCTCGGGATAAATCAAAAGCTGGAGGGGTGGCTTAAGTTGCGAGTGCTCACTTTTTTTTTGGAAATTTCCCATGACCTCGACGTCAATAACACTGTACGAGTTTGACTGAAGACGTTCGGGGGGTGGATCGTCTCGACGTATGTCATAGTTGACCCCCAGCACTCCATGAAACGGATTTCTCAAGACTCACAGGTGGGTGGTTAAGCTGGCAGCAGTGACTGAGCAAGTTGAAGACCACAGCGTTGTTGTTGGTGATACTGAAAGCTTGAGACGCATTCACTGTGAATCACGCATCAGGAGTGGGGGATCATCGATCATGCTAGAACCAGAGTATCAAATAATTGTTATAAACAGTGCATGCACATTACAGAACTTAATTTGACCGTCAGCGCTCCGAACCAAAGTCTTGGTTGGACGAAACTGCACAAACCATGTTCGTGTGTGGAAGAGTAATCACGTCGTGATGCAAGCCGACTGATGCTAAATGAGTGTTATCAAGATGAGATCGGGACGGTTAGAAATACGAAAAAGTCAATCGGTATGGGGTGAATCTTCGACGCCCGAAACAAGGGTTGCTCCGCCCTCATATTTCCGGTACACCACTGTAGTACCCCGAATGCGCTGGAGGAGGTGAATAACCGGTACTGGGACTCTGGACGTTGTTTAAGGATGCACTGTTAATAGTAGTTGGAGGTGGGGAAGCAGGGAATGTACTGGGATCAGCCGGATCCTGGAATAGTGTCAGACAGTAACATCTTTACGGGATTCTCTCCACTTACATAGAGCTTGGGTTGCGTTTTTTGGGGAACGAAAGGAATGATGTCTGTATAACCAGGGGGCGGAGGATAGGCAGACGGCATCGAGCGGTCAGTCAACTGTATCAATGACGGGATTTGAGAACGCTTCTTCTTCTTAACGCAAAAGACGACAACTCCAGCGATCAGCGCAACTCCGACGACACCGCCAACAACACCCCCGATGGTCCCCCCGGTGTTTGAATTTTTGTTCGACGACGTTGGGCTTGAAGTGCTTGCTGATGGGGATCCAGTGAGAAATGCTAAAAGAGTTGACGTGGGGACGACAGAGCCAGTGGATTGAACGTCAGTTGCAGTCGACTCGGGGTTATCTGAACGATCTGATGAGTGCGATATGCAACGATTATGTAAATCACAACTCACCACCAACAGATTGAGCAAGCGTTACATTGAACAGATCGCTTTTCTGAAAAAGAACCCTCAACGCAGTGCCAGCAGATGCCCAATTCAAGTGATGCATACCGTCACGTCTTGAAATGCCCATTGTGGCACCGCTGTACCATCAGGGATACCCGGGGGAAAGCTGTCGGAATGATAAACCTCATGGGAACTCCACAGTGCATAGGAACACACATACACTCCTGGATAGATAATTGTGCAATTAGTGTCCCATACGGACCAGCTGATGATGAAAGCTAAGGGTGTGAAAATGGCTCTTCGCAGGGGTTCACGTTACCTAATAATTGTGCGATTCTGACAGAGACCACAAGCGCTCATGGTGTTGTACGTGACAGAGCTACATTGACACGGATTTTGTTGGTCCGCATAGGGACCAGTATAGTGCATATTGCTTGGGATAGGGTTGATAGTGGATTCTTGTGAGCCATCAAAGCTCTGAAGGAGAGCATAACATGATAAGAAAAACGCACGGCCACCATTGCATGCGCCTTGCAGATAGGCTGAAACAACACAAGGGTTCTGATTCTTGCTGTTGTCCATCTAGTCATCGAAGACACTTTGAGAGTGAAATACCCGGAATAGGGTAGAGCGACGTACCCAATTGAAGGAGGATAGACAAGTGACAGTCGAGGTTTGAGCGAGAATCCCTACAGGACCTAATACGGAAAGCAATCCGGTGGCGAGGATCGCAAGTGACAGCCAGCGGAGGACTTTACATAGCACCATGGTCAAGGAGAAAGGGAGGAAGCCAGGTTTCAAGACCCTGACTCATGATATTGAGAATTCCGTGCCAGGGTCAGGAAGGCAAGCTAAGTCCGGTGACCAGCCCCGTCGATAGATGGTCTGATAAGATCCATCAAAATTTTGGAGGCAGAGCGGATTCTTCACCTTCGGCACCACTTCTCGGCGCTTTTAGAACCTTTTTAAGGGGGAATTCTGTCGGCGCAAAGGTGGTCTGACATTTTCTATTAACAGTTTGGTGTCATCGCGGGCACATCTTGAAAGCTCTCGGCGGCACTTTCTGCTCTCCCGCTGCAGAGCCTCGGGAGTCTCACTGATAGTTAAGCGGCAATCTACAGGGGTTAGGTGAGGTGAATTAGTTTTCGCAATGTGTAGCTGTAATGTATAATCGTAATATTCGTTTGTTCACCCGTCAATGCCGTGTTCTTTTGAATTGTATTTTGTTGTTGTGTACTGCTCGAGTATAGCCACCCACAAGCTGGACTCACGCACCGCACACCATCAAGTTGGCCCACCTCCTCGGGCTTCCTTCCTCCCTACGAGTATGAACATGCATATGGTCTGCTACTGCGTACAGAAGTTCCTTTCCGAGATGGCTCAAGCACTCATGTTAGGGGGTATTGGTAAGGTGTGCTACATAATATGTAGAATTGACGGACGAAATTCATTCAGGACTCGTACCTTTGCTTACGACGGGGTTGGTACAAGGTCGCGGCGTTGTGTATCTCTTGGTGGTAACCTAGAAATAACGATAATCAAACCTTGGACAATGACAAAGACAATGCGAGGGACGGCAACCGGAGACAAAGTGGGGCGGAGGCGTATCGTGACGACCAGTGCAAATAACTTTGTTTTCTCTGTTCTTTCATGATTGAGTTCCGTCGTCCGAGGTCATGTATCAGTGTAACCGATACTGATGTTTCACTCTCCATGCTGTGCCCACTCAGATGGAAGTTCTGCTGCGCCCGGATTAGACCAACCGTGTTTAGGCTCCTAATCTCCATGATCGGTCGACGTGCATAAATTCCTCTAGGCTCAACTCGATCTAGCAGATGGATGGACGTAGCTTTTCCCCCAAGGTGAGCTTTCAGACTCATTCCCCGAGGCTCGGTGTGGGCGTCGATTGGTGATCATTGATCATTCGTTGAGGACAAGGACGCCGTTCGTAGTGTACATCGTCTCGCGTACGTTCATCGCCAAGGTCCGACCCTATACGGTCGAGCCCAATCGTATACTTGGGTTGTACTGTCATCTCCAATCCAAACCACCGACCCGTTCGAAAGCAAAAGTAGTCGATGGGCTATTTGAAGTTCTCGTCGAGTAGCTGGATTTTACCATAACTCGGTGTCTCCTTTGAACGAGAGTGAGGTTAGTGGCTCTTTATTGCTCAACTCACAGCTCATCGTTACTCTCTCCCAGCTTTCCAGTGGCTTAATGTCAGAATCAGAAAAACGGCCCGACGGGATCCCGAAATGTTCTCGTGCTGGGTGAAAATCACGAGTTCATACTTGATCGACCTGGATAATTGGGGGCAAATCCAAGCAGATCTTTAACCGACTGTTCTCCCCAAGCCATAAGTAACATGTCGTGTGGAATCGTGACATTTGTGCTGGGAATAGGACACTTCGGAAGAGTGCATATACGACATTCAGGTAAAAGATGGGAAACATATCGAGCTTGAGCAACAGGATCAAGTAGCTGGCTGATCTTGTTGCCGAATCCCGATATCCTTTCAATATTGTTTTACTATTTGGTTGCCTGTTCATACCTGGAGGCCGACCCGCGGAATCCCGCAGTTACCCATGCTGATGGTATCGTATATCTTTCCGATATTTGGGAAGAGCCGGTACTGTCATATGTTAATTTTCGTGATTCGGTAGATATGATAGGGATGTTATACCGTAGATTCTATGTTGACCACTTTGCTGACGATTGTGCGTTCGAGCTTACCTCGTGATTTACTCGTGTAACACAGAGTTGTAATCTTACTCTGCATTGTGGCAAGTCAATCCGAATACGCCACCTGAGACGAGTTCCAGGATGTCTATTCAGCTTATCTGTCTCATGGACACTCGGCACACCTACTCCAGCGCCGTGAACACAATATTTTCATTCATTAGCATTTACGCTCAAATCAGACTTTTGTAAAACGACAGGCACAAGCAACTTTAAACCGAGTCGTATCGCGCCCAGAAGGCGTTCCAGTCGTATACATCCCACCCCTCTGCACCAGGCCCTTCCTGACCGATGTTCGTCCCGAAGCTACCTGTGGCAAAGGTATCCATCTCGAGGTTCGACATGGGATTTTGCGCTTCGGTCAAGGACGGCGTCGTGAAATCTTCTGGGAACAACGCTGACCAGTCGACATCTGTGGGTTCATCAAGGGGTGCGTCCATCGGAATGCCTTCGTTGGGAGCGACTTGCATGGTGCTGTCGGAACCAGCAGCGTGCGATGAGTCCACATTGGCCAGATGCCCATGTGTATCCAGAGAAGTGTCTTCGTTGGGGACGACCGACGCAGTACCACTGGAACTTGTAGCAAGGGTGCCTGTCGCGTCCGGCGATTCTACATAAGCCTGATATCCATGCACGTCAACCAAAGTGTATTCGTTTGAAGTCGGCGACATGGCGCTGCCGCTGGAACTGGCAGAACTTGAGCCACTCGCGTCCCGTGACTCTACGTGTTCCTGTTCGCTGGCACCTTGCTGCGAAGTAGAAGGCGAGGAACTGTCCAGCGCTTCTTGTTCAACATGACCGGTGGAATCTTGTTTAGCTCCACGAGTCCGAGACGATTTCTTGGCACGCTTTGACTTTTTGGCACGGGAAGTAGCTTTCCCTGTGCCCGGGGATGACGGGACGGTGTAGGGGATGAAGGTAAAGGTTTCACCGCGCTGAGGGGATGCACGTGGACGTGGTATATACCCGTGGAATTTCTTACGGTGTTTCGTTAATAAGGAGGGGTCCTTCGTCCAGTAATCGCAGCGTTGTTCGACTAGCGACCCAAGAGGTATGATCATATGAGGGCACTGTTTTGGCTTCTCGCCGGTGCTGGAGGGAGGATTAAATGAATAGTCCGGTAGCGAGTGAACATGTTGTGGAAGAATCGACTTACTGTATCCCGATGTGGACGTCGAGGTTTCTTGAATCGAGAGTGTAAAAGTCGCACTCTGTGCAGTAAAATAAACTATCGATAATCGTCAAGTTTGATATTAGTCAAGATTCCAAAAATGCCTGCACGTACGGGGCAGAGTTGTCGTGAGTGACCTTGTGCTTCCTTAGTTGGAATTCCCGCGAGAAGACCATGTCGCAGCCCTCGGACGGGCAGGAGAAAGACTGGACCAAGTCAATTAATTCCATATCAAATGAGACACATGGAGAGCGTACCTTGCCCATGATTTTCGTATGATCGTTATGTGCGTGAAATTAAGATACAGGTATGAACAGGTTGAAGGTATCAGAAATGTACAAGAGAATGACCAGATTCTCGTAGGAAGATGCAGGTTGGAGGGGTAGGGATCACCCAAAGATACTGGAGATTATATGCATATCGCTTGAGCTGTGGACATGTTATCACAGAAGCCATCAATGTGGACGTTCATCTCAGAGTTATGAGCACATACAATGCATCGGTCGTTCGGCTGTGCAGGCAAAGCGCGACATGTGTGATATCCACAATAGGTGTGACTGGCGGGAGAAAGAACATACGCTTATCCTGCCGAGGTTGGAAGGTGGCTCGGGGACCAGCATGTATCCATATTCAAATTACCGACGGAGCTCGGCGCCCTGGTAGAGTATCATCGATAGATGATAATACTCCTCTCGGGTCACACATACCCAATCAATGCCCGCTATTGTAGCAGGACTAGCGTTCCGTGGCCGGTCCGGTGCTGCTTGACGAACTTGCCAGGGAGAAAAAAAATACAACGACTCGTCTATTTGCCAATGTCAGAGATGCTCAGTCTTTCGGTCCACCCTTCTTTGTCACAAACCTTCAGCATCAGTCGAGATGCTCTTGGTGGGGGCTGGGCTCCGTATACAGCAAGTCGGGGATGATGGTCGAGTGCACATCTATAACACATCCACACTGTGAGATAGTGCAACATGGCATGAATCCCAAATCATCGCGATTTCCGTTTGACGTTTTTCCTTGTGTGGCCTGAACCTTTCGAATGAGCCAAAGAACACAAAGGTTGCTCCCGCTCCAATTGTGGGAATGAAAGTCATTGGCATTCTAAAACACCGAAGGCGTCAGGCCCGGGGACTTGACGTGTCAAATTATTGAACTTTACTTTTGGTTTACGTTACTTGTCCACACCAAGCTAATTGGTGACAGTATCACTTTGAGGACGAGATGCTGTGACTGGGCATGTGCAGGTGCCTAGAAGCGCTTCGATTGACTTATCGTTGCCGGCGGTCCACGGTATAGGAGACTTGTCAGCGAAACCCAGCGCACCGTAGTAACTCAGTTGACTCACGTTCCGTGACTAGCTACGGACGCAAGAGTCAAAGGCAGGTGTTCAATCCTTCCTCGACTGCAAATTGGCGGCGGATTTGTCGTGTCGCGTGCCTCGGTACCATAAGCACCGCCACATTAACAACTTCGTCCGCTCGTACACTCACATCGGGCCTGGTAAGATCTTTAAAGAGATGCCAAAGCGTACAGATGCCATCGTTGCGGGGGTCACTTGAATGTACAGATCTCGTAGTACGTGTCTTTGTCTAATATCCACGCCTATTGTTTGCTTCCCGTTGAAATCCCAAAGTGAATGTCCATCCTGATAATTTCCGTGACACTTGGTCGCAGCCACGCGTAGATGGCACGACTAGCGTCACGCGACCTCCTCTGCTTTGTGCAAAGTAGAGCGAGACAATGACGCGAAATCCCGGGCGCGTCTGCAGTCTCCTGTCCTGACGCACATAAAGGCCGGTAGGTCGGAATGGCCCCAAGACTTCATCATTTCGTAGTCCTTTAGCCATTCTCCTAGAACATCAATATCCCCCTCACCCACGCAGTTATCTAGAAACGTATCATGGGCAAAGTACGTTCCCCCCATTACTTTATTGGAGCTCAGACCGACCGACTCTTTCTAGACCTTCTCCTGCCACTTCGAAAATTGCGGTGTCGTCCTCACAAGAAAGTCTGATCTAAAGAAGCACATCGTTGAACACGAGGACCCCTCAAAGTACGTCTGGGTATCATCGTGACATGACGAGTGTCGAACTGACGAACATTGATAGACTACTCCGCTGCACGCAGTGTACATTCATCACTCTATACCCGAGAAATTTGATCATTCATCAAAACACCCAGTAATTCTATCGCAACAATTCTGCTCTGGATTGACATATTTACCTTCCTCCCCTCTAGTCCTGACAGCAGACCAAATGCGTGTCCCGATATGATCATAGATGTTTCATCTTCAACCGAAATACCCTGCAGTTACAGGGCAAACTGCACTTCTGCGCTGCTTAAACATCGCAAGAAATACCACGGTTATGTACCAAACGCCAACCGCTCACGGCAAGACGTACCCGATACCTCTCAAGTGGTTCGCCAGCCGACACCTGTGTCGCGTTGCGATTCGTTTCCCGCTTCTCCAAAAACAACGATTTCGAGAGATTATCAGGAATCTTACTCTGAAAAACACAGCTACGCAGAAGCGTATTCCTCCGTTGCTTCTTCATCTTCATCCACGGGACAGCCCTTCGACAGCGGGCACTACTTTCTACCGGACACCCGTTATGGCGAAGCACGGAACGACACTTCGTGCGCGCTGACTGCGGAGTCGATTGACGCAAACTCGTCGGTTGCATCGCAAAACAACTACATTCATCATGGTGTTACTACCTCGCCATTCCTCACACTCCCGATTAGTTCCACCATGGTATTGTGTCAAAATTCGTTCTACTACGTTACGAACAATGCAATCGCTAATACGAGCAATGATATGGCTCGCGCGTCTCCAGAGCCGCCCTACGATGCCATTTCCTTCACTTGGCAAACTCATTCGGATTCGGTCGTATCTTATACTACTAACTCCTACGACTCGGAGTTGGGAGATTCATACGCTGTCTTTGCACCCTCGCCCGTGGAACTACCCTTGGACGATGCTGTTTATTCCGAGACAGACACCCATTATGGCGATGGTTCGAACGGCAATGGATACATGGGCAGTTCTGCGGCTGAACCCGCTGATGAAAACCCATCGGTCGCTCCGCAGAATAACTATGCCGAACACAGTGACATTCTCTCGGCACCATCACCGCCTCCTGTCCAACCCGTACTCCCAGAAGCGCCCCTCGACGACTACAGTGCACCCAATGCCACCGAAATCGAGCCTTCCTTCTCGGACCTCGAGACCGAGATTCATGAAGGCGAAATATTTTTCCGGGGGACGGGTCATGAAGGGTGTCTTTGCCCCGAAATGATGATCAACTCAGGGGTCGACGGATGGGACAGCTCTCTCTTGAACGCGCATCAGGAGTACTCTCTCCCCTGATCCGGTTAATACACAACGACTGCTTTCTCACTGCATTCTTTACAATAACGTGGACTCCTTTTTCTTTCATTTGTGCTTCCTTGTCTGTGTTCGCTCGCTGTCTTACGTGTATCCGTCGTTTGGTATATTTCACACCTCTGTATCGGTAGGTATTTTCATAGGTAGGTCTACTGGTGTTACTGTCTTAATTGCAATCAAAACCAATTGTGCACTTTTCATGCACGCCGACACATAAACAAGGTTTGCGTTTCTCGTGAACTTGGGTTATAATGTACCACAGACCTAATGATCTTGATTGTTTCTAACTGGCTTTCGTTCTGGGTAGTGGCCCGACGAACTGTGCTGTACATGGAAAGATCATGGGAGTAATCTGTCAAGATGATCGACACTGTCACACAATCACACACACGCACGCTGGAATCTGGATACCAGTGCACACGTACACACACCAGACAGCAAATATCACAGACGCGGCGACACGAGGGTGTCATCCCTATCTCCGGACCATCTGACCCCTTGTCAAGGATCAACAACTTGTTGGGCTTGAGGGGTACCGGCATGTGTAGTGAGGCTCTGACGCGACAACAGGGATTTGAGGACATTTAGGACTGGGAAGCGCGGCTGGGCGACGACTTTGCATTCTGGAGGTGGGCATGTCTTTTAGGAGAATGGGCACACGGATGTATACCATCACCAGTGTGCGGTGCATGTCCCCAAAAGCATGAACGAGAACTCAAGGGTTAACAATTCAAGGAGGTTGGCACGGAGCGCTGCATGCGTTTTTGGTACGTACCTGCCAGACTCAAGGTAACACTAACTTGTCGTAGGTGTTCAACACAAAGTAGCAACGGTCGTGTTTCAATAGGATCCTTTGGATATAAAGCGCGCCGTTCGTACACACGGGAGAATGGCGACTCTGACGAGCAGATTGACGTCCCCATCTAGCTATTGTTATTGTCGACTGACTGCACCAAAGACGCATGGGATGCGAGGTGCTTGTGACGCCTTCGCGAACAAACCCTTCGGTATCGCGGTGCTTGATATCCCCTAAGGGAATGATCACCAACCGGACTGATAGAGTATTTACCCCACAACCCAGCAACCATTAGTGCCTTCGCGTCACAAAAGTGGAAAAAAAAACACGAATAACTGACCAGAGCGATCAAGTCAAACAGAGCCACACTCCGAAAGGGAGATATATGATTCATCTCCTTGAATTTCAAGAGCGCGACACCTCGTGCTCGTCGCGGATGCTCAAAAACAGTGTTAATAACTTTGATAATGGTGTACAGGGCTGAGGGGATACACGGGGACGGTAGCTGTTAAGGAAATGCGCGTCGTGTTCATCCAGTGAACAGAAGACGGTGTCAGGCAGTATTAAATCAGCGAATTTCACCTGTTCCGCAAATGCCGAGGTGAGCCGCGTATCTCTCAACGCTTGTCTCACCGTATCCCTTTGTCTCGAATGGGAAATCATCATGTGAGCAAGTATACGCGGGTACGCACACGTATAAACGACGGCAAGTACTTGCAAGGACCCAGTCGGAAATACGAAGTTAGACCAAGTATATAGATTGTAGAAGTTTCAACTTTCGGCGCGTGCGAGACCTCAAGTCACTATTCCATGCTGGCGACGTCGCCTGCCACAAACTCTGTTTCACCTAGCAGTCCGCGTTCCAGAAGCGATGTTTCGTACCTGTCCTCAGGCTCCGAGCATTCTTCGTACAGTACATTCTCTCACCACAGCGTCTGTCTCGTTTCATTAGATATTTTGAAGCTGGGTGGTGCCGTGCCACGGCTGTGAATAGCAGTGATCTCGGAATGACCGGTGCCAATTACCAGTCACTACCATCCTTTTTTGTTTGTTTGTTTGTTTCTCGTGTTCGATTGTATGTTGCGATACATCTACAAGACAAAGATCTTGGTGGCTTTTCGGCTTGTTTCAGAACGAACATGGGAAGTAAAGCCCCTATTCAATCGGCAACCTGAATTCAAGCGAGGCAGCCGCGGTACAAGTGCGGTAACCTTATTCAACTTTCCGCCGGACTGACTCGGACGTTTGCAACCTGAACGCCGTCTTTGCTCTGCGTCCCCGCCCATGGTTCCGAGAGCAACCAACTCGTCGTGTTGCATTTACTCTCCGTATGAAAAAATCTTTTCCATTAACAGTGGCTGTTCCAGAAGTATGTCAACCCACTGGCGTGTTATTCATATCATCGGAGCATGAGGCGCTCGTCTGCCTCGAGGCCCAGAACTGAACACACACAGGTTCGATCACAAATCAGGCCTCAGGCGCGGTTCGATACCCGTATTGTAGTACTGCATCGTGCCGCTCCGCCGCGTCTTGTTGTAGAGGGCCGCGTCGTGCGGCATCCGCCCCACACCCATGTGCAAACCAATGTCACGGCTATAAGTACTTCTGTCTCTTCTTTACGTCGTTGTCTGGGCTCTTTTGGCTGGTACTCTCGTACTGATCTCTCCTTTTTCTCGCTACCCTTTTTATCTGTACACCTACTTAAGCGGCCCGTTGAACGAGCCCACCACTCGCTACATCCCCATTCAAGATGATACACTTTCTCTTTGTCCTCTTTGTCGTGGGCTTATTGCCTATCGTCGTCTCGGCCCATGGGTATATCGGAACGGTGACCATCGATGGTCAATCGTATTCCGGAAACGAGCCAAGTGGGACTACGAATCCGAGTGTCATCAGGCAGGTCAGTCTTCGTCCTCGAATTGCTCAGCTCTGTATTTGACCCCGTTCGCGGAATAGGTGTCAACGATCTCCCCCGTGAAAGGCGCAACCAATCCATCCCTCAACTGTGGCATGAACGCGACCCTAGCTGCAAACGTTGCGAATGCTAACCCAGGAAGCCAGATCCTGGTTCACTGGGTTGGTGGTGCTACCGGCTCCTCGAATGTGTGTCTTCAGTTATTCTACCTTTTCCATGGAGGCTTAGTTTCCTTGATAGTGGCCCCACAATGTCGGGCCCATCATGCATTACATGACGAAATGCAGTGGCTCTTGTTCCTCGTATGATTCTACCAATGCTAAGTGGTTCAAGATCTCAGAGCTTGGTATCGAATCGGATAACACCACCTGGTATATGGCCAGCATCAGTGCGTCACCTTATAAACTCATATATCTGACCTGGCCTTACCTGAGCTGGGTGGTACAGCGGAGGGCATGTCTGCAAACGTGACCATTCCTGCCAACATCGCTCCTGGTGACTACCTCCTCCGCTCCGAGCTCATCTCCCTTCAGCTTGCCATGACCGTTGGTGGCGCGGAATTTTACCCAGGCTGCATCCAACTCAGCATCGGAGGCTCAGGCACTGGTGCGCCAACGAGCGGCGAAGAATGCACTCTTCCCGGCTGCTATTCAGACACTGACCCGGGAATTTATGACCCTAACGTGAGCTTTTCATTCTACTTCCGTAAACAAAACCTAAAAGTAAGTAACAGGTTTACAACCCACCTTTGACTTACACCTTCCCTGGTCCCGCTGTGGCTGCGTTCGTTGGTAGTGGTGGAAGCCAAGGTGGCACTCAACCCTCTGGTTCTACTGGTAGTTCTGCCACGCCGACAACAGGGTCATCCTCACCGACAGCATCAGCTGTAAACGGTAAGTTTCATCCATCCATTTGATTATATTCCAGCTCTATCCGACCTTTTTCCGTATTTTTCCTTACCGAATGCGACAGTGCCCACTAACACTTCTTCTCCTTCCCCAACGGCTACAACCGCTCCGGCAACCACTCTTTCTGCAACGCCCTCGGGGAATTCGACTTCTTCTAACCTAGGGGCGACCTGCTACGTGACGTCTCGTTCCACTAACCAATTACTCGCTAAGCGTGGAGACTCGAAGAGGGAGATGCACAAGCGCCGTCTCGTGCGACGAAGCACCTGAGCATTCCAAGTCGTGTTTCGATGCATGATCTAACGATTCTTCACTGTGGATGGTGGGTATGTGGATGCTCGAGGCAGACGGATGGGTTTGGCAGCTCTCAGATCCTGTAGATTGTCGTGGCTCGATGCCATTGCTGAGGTCGGTAAGGTGATTCGGTTGGTCGCCGTGTGCTCAAGTGGGGCCAGTACCTACAAGCTGGGCTGGCACAGGGCGTTCCCAACACCACGATAACATCATTTCGCGCAAGTCGCGAGGCGCGCCGCATGCCATCTTGACACCTCCGCTTTCTTCCTTTCCCACAAGTGTGAATCGCATGGTCTGCTGCATCTCACGTCGCCGTTCCTTTTATATGGTCATTCATTCATCGCGGTTACGACTAACTTAATATGCTCTTACTTCCACTCGCTTTCTGATCTCGTTCGTGTTGCATACCACTCTTTCATAGATCTGTCGCTCGTGTCTTGTCCTCACTACTACAGCATATGCGTACATAGAAACTGTATTTGTATTCTTGATGTTATGAATATCGTCACCAGATCGGTGCGCGTGAGTACATACCGCCGGTTGCATGGTTGACAAAAAGCCATGCTACCAAATTCCTCGTGGAACTTTTGTGGTTCGTTTCCCAGCTCCCTGATGGCAATCCGATGCGTTATCGGACACGCTGAATCATTGAGCGGCGTGTCGTAGAAGCACTCCATGGCCCATTTCCTTGCAGTCGGTGTTGGGTTGGTCGCCTGGCCACTGGTATCATACATCTACCCCAGTCTGTATTCTCACATCATCCCTTTCGACGTTCCACATGCACGCCTGCACAAGGACAACGTTATCACCCCGCAGCTCTCAGCGTTTATCGAAGAAACATTGGCCCTTGAAAGCATCACTGGGCTGTCCGCCGCTGTCGTCCCGAAACACGCGGAAACTGAGTTCCACACCTGGGGATATCGGACAGAGGATGGGGATGAAGTGACTCCAGAGGTGCGCTACCCACCAGTCTTCGCCCCATTCGAGATACAGCGCTGACGCTGTCTTGCTGGTCCTCTTTGTTTTCAGACACTCTTCCACATGGCGTCAGTGTCCAAGGCGTTTTGTGCAACGGCACTAGGCCTCCTGATCGATGACTTTGCGAACGGCAACAACGTCACTGCGCTCCCGTCTGGTTTGACCGAGTTAACTTGGCATACGCAACTGAGGGACTTGTTACCCGACTGGCAGCTCATGGACGAGTGGGCCTCGGAGAAAGCCAATCTACGGGATATCCTCTCTCATGTGTCTGGGCTACCGCGGTAAGGTCTACTCTGCGTTGTTTACCTGTATCCTTATTCACGCGGCTATCTGCAGGCACGATGCTTCGTACGGACCCTCGGATACCCCGCAGGAAGCGATCACGCGATTGAAATACCTAAGGCCAGCTTTTGAGCTACGGGAGCAATGGTCATATAACAATATCGTACGCCTATGTTTTGCTGTTCCCGCACGTACGACCAACTGATGACGATCTGTTTAGATGTATATGGTTGCTGCCCATGTTATCGAGACGTATTCTGGCCAACCGTATATGTCTTTCGTGGAGGAACGGATCTTCACACCGTTGGGGATGTCATCTTCGACCTTTTCGCCGACCAAAGCCGAGGCGTCTGGCAAGTTCACTCAAGGATGGACGAAAGAGGGCCGCAGGGTGCCCGAGTGCTTCACCGAAGACACGGCTTTTACGATGGCTGGGCCAGGAGGGATCATATCGAATGCCGTTGACATGGTCTCTGCATATCTCTCTCAATGGTTATAGACTCTGCGCTGACCCAGATGTGTGTTGCAGGCCAAGTGGATCTCGATGTGGATCGGCGAGGGCGTTCACGACAATCAAACTGTGATCCCGCCATCTGTATATCAAAACGTATCGTATTCGTACTCTGTTTCCGCCGACCACCCAGTTGATCCGGAATACTCGATCGTCGGATATGGTATGGGTTGGTTCCGTAGCTCATATCGCGGGCACGACGTAAGAGTTAGATATCTCGGTTTCTCACGTCCGATAGCTAATGACACTACAGGTCGTCTATCATACAGGGGCTCTTCCTGGGCTTTCTACACTCGTCTCTTTCCTACCAAGTGACGAGATCGGTGTAACTCTATTCGTAAATGGTGAAAGTAAAGCTGCGCCGGTGATGTTGATTTTGAACCGCATCCTCGA
>QFEL01001269.1:0-16509 GCA_003316195.1 Neoboletus brunneissimus | reverse complement strand
ATTGCTCATCTGCAATAGACTGGACATTCAAGGATGGGAAACTATACTTCAAGAATAGACTCTATATTTCAGAATCACCCCGGACAGACCCTGTAAAATCCATTCACGAATTTCTTGAAGGAGGCCACAAAGGACACCTTTGCACAGTAGCCATGCTCTCATGCAACTATTGGTGGCCTGGACTCACTTCATTTGTTTAGTGCCTTGTCAACGGTTGTGCAGTCTGTCAAGCCAATAAAATGCAAACTCACTCCACTACCACCCCCCTCATTAAGTCACCACCCCCTGCCCCTTTTCTTACTTATTTGTAAACCTTATTATGGATCTCCCTGTGAGCCAGGGATTTGATTCTATTATGGTCATGATTGACCATGGGCTTAGTAAGGGGGTAATTTTGGTCCCTTGTACTAAAAACATTGACACAGTGGACATTGCCTGACTTTTCTTTGATCATGTCTTCAAACAATTCAGTCTCCACAATAAACTCATCTCGGATAGAGGTCCCCAATTTGCATTGGCCTTTGCTTGGAAACTAGCCCAACTCCTCCACTATGATGTCTCCCTCTCTACTGCATACCATCCCCAATTGAATGGAGAAACAGAACAATATAATCAGGAATTGGAAACCTATCTGCAGATCTTCTATGACAGTTGCTCCCATCAATGGGTTGAATTGCTACCCTCAGCTGAGTACTCCCATAACACCAATACACATTTGGTAACTGGAAAAACCCTGTTTTTCCTGATGTTAGTGTCAAGAGGATAGAGTTCCTCATATGATGGAACACAGTGCAGTGAGCACTGTACCAAGGAAGAAAGAGTCCTACAGCTACATATCTGGGATTGGGACGGACGGTTGTGATTCATGTTCAAAAAGAATTGAAACTCCTATTGTAACTTAGTCACAACTTGTGAACTAAGTAGTCAAAGGTACATGCTTATGTAACACTACTAAATACTAGTGTATCTACACTATACTTCAACAGTTAGGATACCACCCCCAAAGCTATCCTCCTATCAGAAAGACCTTCCTCCCTGCCCTAGAGTCCAAACTTTCCTTCATTGAGGAATCCTGAAAGGAAGTGGTGGCTGCTCATGAACTTGCTGTCTTCTTTAGTTAGGCTCAGCAATGGGAACTTGAATGAAATCTGTAATAATATACCTTATTTTTTATTTTTTAACTTAACACTTCAAACTTACACTTTATCTTTATTTTCACTCAATGCGTGCACATGACCATGGGAACACACATGTAACTAGGTCTAGACCTATGACATCATCAACATATATTCTTAATTTCCACTCTTTTCTCACATGTTGCTTCTTTTTTATTCATCTTTCTCTTATGTTAGTCACTCTTTTACTAATAATTTCCATGCCAAGCATGGTCTGTGTGCATCCCTGTAACATATATAAAGTAGACACTACATGGCTGGAATCCCCAGTCTAATCCACTTCATTTCTGGCTTTCAGGGATTATTAGCAGTCTTGAGTGTGTCTCCTGACTTGTAGTCTCATTGGAGCTCTAACAGTTACCTTGTGTGAACTTGGCTATCATCCCATCTCATCTCCTCTCTCTTCTCACATGGCCTTAGTGTGTGGTCATAGGTAGTTTGGCCAGTATTGCAGACTTCGTCCTTGGAAGTCATAACAAAATCAATGATTGTTCCCTCAGACAATTGCTTTGCCTTCCATAGTTGGAACACTATAAGCTAGGGATATTTATATCTCCTAGCTGAAACAATCACCTGTTAGGTTAGTATTGAGTCAGTGGAATACTTAGTGTACCCAATAATGTGGGTTGTTCACTAATCCTCAACAATGTTTATGGATTGAAACTTTGAAGTTACTTCAGCTAAGGTCTGGTTAATAATGTGTGTGTGTATAGGTGTTTGTACACCTGGGTGAACACTAGTCAACACTAGATTGTTGCTAGGTATGAAAGGGGTTGGATTATAGGTAGCTAGAAACCATTTCTTGAAAAAATTAGTAGCTTGGTATAGCAGTAATTTGATGATATGGTGAGTTGTCACACTGTTGAGATGTTCCAAATGTATTGGAATATATAGTAGTAATTCTCTTAGTCCACTCAGATAGGTTATTAGAAACACAAATCTTTATTGTGCAACTAAGGAGAAGAAGTTTGAGATATCAGATGGGACTATCACTTATTCCCTAGGGTGGATAGTCAGGTGATTGATAATGATGATGATGTCCTGGTAGGCTTAGGTTGTTGGGAATCTATTCCTTTTAGTTGCCCTGTTAAGGGTTTTCTCCCTAAAAGTATTTTATTACACTTGTTCACTAAATGGGTACAAGTCTTTTACTCCTAACAAACTAGCCAGCAGTCCAAATGGTGGGAATTAACCTGCACTAGGCCCTCTGTGGGTTACCTGTGGAGGGAACTCCAAATGGTGAGAAGAGTGGTCCTCTTTCTAGAAGTGTCTCCTAGAGGGGTCTCCTTTTCTTCTCTTTTTTCTCTTTCTCTGATGGCCTCAAAAGCTCTCCTTATATAAGTATTTACAGGGGCTGTGCTAGCCAATCAGGAGCTTTGGCTTGCTTACAAAGCATATTACAAATGCCAAGACTTTTATGAGTCATGATGAGTCATCTTGAGTCATGTATTTGAAATGGCTATACTAGTACTAGGTTTTTATATTAAATGAATGCCAAGAGATTTATGAGTCATGCTGAGTCATGCTGAGTCAATATGACTCATTCATGGTCACATGATTCATTTGTCACACTAATACTTGGCTAAGTATTTGGTAATTACAATAATAATGAGCAATGCACTTATAGGTAGTAGCAACGCTATAGTAAAAGAGATTATTAAATATCTCACCAAGCTTTGGGTGAAATATTATGAGAATTTAAGGGATGGTAGGTCATATTAAACTCCATATGCCCCTAAAATATCAAAGGATTTTGACCACTGTAAGGGACAGAATTCAAGGAACTCAGGTGGTAGGTTCTTGACCATGCATGTAATGAATTATATGCAGGTCATCGCCAAACTCTGAATGAAGGAAAGGAAACATGCCCCATATCCCTCCTGGAAAGTGGGAGATCACATATGGCTGGAAGCTAAGAATTTGAAATTGCAAGGCCCCTCTTTGAAGGTAAGCCCAAAAAGGACCAGCTCATTTGAAATAACCAAAAAGATGTCCTTGGTGGCTTTCCAACTAAAACTTCTGCCCCAGTGGAAGATCCACAACATATTCCATGCTTCCCTCCTATCCTCCTACTGAGAAACTCATGAGCACAGCCCCAACTTCCCTTGCCCTTCCCTGGAACTTGTTGGAACCAAGGAGGAATATAAAATGGACTACATTGTCAAACATAGAGGAGCTTCAGGCAGAAAACAAT
This sequence comes from Neoboletus brunneissimus, assembly GCA_003316195.1. Classification (NCBI taxonomy): domain Eukaryota; kingdom Fungi; phylum Basidiomycota; class Agaricomycetes; order Boletales; family Boletaceae; genus Neoboletus; species Neoboletus brunneissimus. The sequence continues at coordinate 13,140 of QFEL01001269.1, read as the reverse complement.
ATCTTATACACTGGAAAGGATATATAGAGGCTGAGTGGACTTGGGAATCCAAATGGAACCTTTCCAACAACAAAGGTGCTGTAATGGACTATAAAAAGGTATCCCTACATTAATGAAGGAACTCAAAAACCTTTTCTTAAAGGCTACCTGACATACCCTCCTGTCTGAATGCCTCTCTCATCTACCACCCATTGCCCATCATCTTCTCTATGTTGCCCTCCTTGAGAACCCACAGGCCTCAGCTGCCCTGGAGAACCTCCCATTCCATGCTGTGGATAGACTTGCACCTTCTCTCATCCTTTTGTATTGACTCTACACCACCACCTGAACCTATATCCCTTGGGCCCAAGGAACATCCCGCCCCACCTGTGGACACTCCAATGCCCCATTCATCCAACTCAACCCTGCCCTGGCAACCATCGTCCAAGCAATCAATGAGTTCAAGAATATCGTCCTCGACCTCCTCCATGCTGCTGGGCTTAACCTCTCCATCTTCCTCCTCCCCATCAAGACCATCGCCATGTTCTTGCACCCCATCCTATACTCCCTTCCCCATGCCAACCTGGACCATTATCATGCAGACTTCCCTTTCCCAACTCCCTATTCTGTCCACATCAGTGGACTCATTGATGCTTCCACTATCCCAGACTCTACTGTCCATGGTATAAAACAGCTAAGGAGTCCAGGATGAAGTCCAGACTCAAAGCTAGCAAGAAAGGTAAAGAAGGGAACAATATGTTCGTCCCTAGAGGGAATCAGAGTGGAACCTAAGTGAAGAAGGGAGGTCTGAAGGTGTTTCCCTCAAAACCAGGTAGTCCAGATATATTCTGGTACTTTCATCTGCAGGTATTGTCAATGGATTTGTGTTGCAGTGGTATGCAAAGACGGCGGTTACAGAGAGCAGCAGTATGCTTGAGTGGAAGGCATTCAGTGGTCGAGAGATTCTCTTCAGGTCATTCCACACAGTAGGGAACTCAGAGATAAAAGCAAAAGATGTTATTCAGGAGTTTAAACAACTCCTTATAAGTCTGAAACTCAGATAAAGTAAGATACCATGGCAAAGACAGAAGGCTGTATATAAGGAAGACAATAGGACATCAGATATAATGAAACAAGAGTGTAAACGCATAGTAAGTAATGAAAGGAAGTTGCCTAAAAGGTACAAATGAGTTGAAGTGTGTCCGAAACACAACAAAGGAGGGTCCGTCAAACAAACACAAGAGTCCAGTGAGTCCAGACAAGGCAGACAAGATGGATGAGGTGAGAATAGCAGTGGACTGGCATAGGGGTGAAAATGGACTAAAGACAATGATGAAGAAAGTATAATGGACTGTGTTACAGTTTGACTTGGGGAGGTTGACCACAGACTCAAAAAAAGGAAGCTTGGCCACTAAACAAAGGTGGAGGGTGAGAACAAGGGTGGAGGATGCAGGAGGAGGTGAGGATCAAAGGTCCAGAGCCTCAGTCAAATCAGGTCTAATGCCTTATTGTCAAGTACGAAGGTAGCGAAAGTCCTAGCCAGTCCAGTGACAGGCAAAGGGGGAATCACACAAAGGTGAGCTCCAAGGATAGAATTCAGGAAGCTAAGCTAGGGGACAAGGATGCTAACTAGCAACTTAAATAGGGTGCCCTAGTGCACACAGACTGAGTTAGAAATGGTAAGTATGGGGCAAAGGGGGAGGGGTGCACATGGTGTCCAAGCAGGAGTACTACAGCAAGGGCATGGGAGAAATGGAAACAGAAAAAGTACTTGGATATGAAGAGCAGAGATGAAAAGGGGCACTGCATGGGGCAGAGGAGAGGGTTCAGAAATGAACCTGGGCTAGGCTGTGTACATTTAGAGTTTTGAAAGGAAAGACACTGACTGAGACCAGTGATAAGTCATGGAAGTAATATGAGTCACAAAGGAAAAAGGCATAGTTGTAGACCAAGGACAGGCTGGGTGATATCAAAGGGAAAGTAAAGAAAAAAGAGTAGACATAGGAGTGAATTGTAACATTACCCCTGGGTTATCCTTCAAGCCACTGGTGAAGAAATCCTAGTAGAGGTCAGCTGACCCACCATAGGGGGAGCCTGTGATGTTACCCCAGGCGATGTTGTCATAGATGTCATCATTGTTGTTGTATTTAGGGGTAGGGGGACAAGGGGGTGGGGGTAGGGAATAGCAAGCAGGTGCAGAGGTGGGCCAATGATGCAGACATGAGAAGGTGTGACAAGGTGGTGGTACTGGGCAAGATGGAATGGAAGTAGAGGAGGAGGATGAATTGGTATGATGTGAGGATGAAAATGTTGTCAAAGATGATGGAGGGGGTTGACATATTAACAAAGTTGGCAGTGGGAGCCAAAGTGACCTGGGGTCCAGCAAAGGCAGTTTGGACATTGATAATACTGGCAATCCAAGCAGATATGACCCAGGTGGTGGCATTCATAGCAAGTTTCGGCATACCAAGGATGGAAAGGGGATAGGGGTGCTCATCCTTTGTGCCCAGTCCAGTGGGCCTCTACTTGTTCAATGAGGCAGATTTCATTGTCATTCAGTGGGGATAAGGACACAGAGGGGGTAGAGGAAGAGAGGGTAGAAAATGTAGCAAGTTTAGTGAGGTAACACTTAATCTCTTCTAAAAACTCTAGCATGCCAAGTTGGTACATGGCCATAACAAGGTTACCTTCAAGCTCCTCCATGATCTGGTTGATCTGTAGCTCAAGGATAGCAACATTGGGCACTGGTGGAAGAGTTGGGCCAGAAGGTGAGGATGTGAAGGCAAGAGTACTGGAGGTATGCCTTATAGAGGGCCCAGAGGGATGAATAGAGGTTGAGATGGGAGGAGACAGTGACAATGAGGTGAGAGTCACAGAGGAGGGTACATAGCTGCTGCAGAGCTTCCCCATTGGGAAGGTCATCATGGAGGTGGTGGGCGAAGACAGGATGATCTATCAATGTGATGCCGGTTGCAAAAGTAGCAGGACCTGTAAGAGAAGTGAGAGCAGGGTAATTAGGGGGAGGAGAAGGAGAGCCCCAGCCAGGAGAAGCAATGCATGATGGAGGCATAGAGATGTCCTCAACAAAGGATATAGGGTCGTAAAAAGTAGAAGAAGGAGTAGGTGAAGCAATTGGTGGCAAGGAGACTGAGGAAATGGAGGAGGGGGTAACAGTGACCGGGATGGTGGCAGGGTAGTAGTCATTGGTGGGGACATCAGAGCAGGGCATAGTTATTGGTGGTGAGTGGTGAGTTTACATGTGAAAATGAGAGCTGGAGAGAAAATGTCTTGGATGTTGTTTCTTATAGTCAAAGAGGATGGCCTTTGAATGCTTGAGGTTGTGCTCAGGGACCCAGGAGTTTTCTTCTGCTGTGTACCCTTTCCATCATATCAAATATGAGTGGGAGCAGGCAGAGCCTTTGTGCTTGAGAATCCTCTCAATTTCATATTCCTCCTCTTTGTCTACAAGGTCAGGTGGTGGGGTGGGGAAATTGGGGCTGTGCACAGAGTTCTCCTTGTATGGGGTCAGTAGGGAGGCATGGAAGACAGGGTATATCTTTCAGGTTGAGGGAATGTAGAGTTAGTATACAATAGGGGAGAGGACATTGGTGATAACGAAGGGTCCTTCCCATTTAGGTGTGAATTTGGGGTTGACAACCAATCATTTCAAATTGCAGGCTTTCAGCCAAACCTTATCTCCCACTTTGAAAGATTTAAACTTCCTCTGGTTGTGTAATATCATCACTTGGCATGTGAGTTTGTGGGCTACCAGGGCCTTGTCATGGGCTGCTGTCAAGGACTTGATATAGGAGGCAACTGCAGGCAGGGATGTCTTGGAGATGACTGAAGGTAGGGCATGGGGTTCATACCCCATCATGAGGTAGAATGGAGATTGGTTGGTGATGGAATGGGGGCAGTGGTTGTGGGCAAATTCAGCATTGGCAATGAAGTCAGCCCAGGTTGTGGGGTGTACTCCACAGAAGATCTGAAGGTAGGTCTCAACCTCCTGGTTGACCCATTCAGTTTCTTCATTGGTTTGGGGGTGGTAGGTGGTAGAAAGGGCCAAGTCATAGTTGAGGAGTTTTCTGAGCTCTCTGATGAATGCTGATGCGAATTGAGGTTCCCAATCAGAAATGACCTTGTCAAAAAGGCTGAAGTGTTTGTAGATGGAAAGGAAAAAGAGTACTGTGATGCCTTCCACTGTCATGGTTTTATTGGTAGGGCAAAGAATCACCCCCTTAGTAAGCCCATGGTTGACCATGACCAACAGAGAATCAAAGCCCCTAGACAGGGGAAGGTTGGTGATGAGGTCACAGAAAATTTGTTGGAAGGGGCAAGTACAGGAGGAGTGTTACAATTCAGTCCTGCGTCTATCTTTTTCCCTTCTTTCTCCTTCTCACCTACACTCGCCTCACTCCAGCTATGCCTCTTACTTCTCACACTTCCATTAATTACTGCCAACCACGGCCCCTTTTCATTTAAACCTTAAAAACCACACAGCCTAGCCCGGGTTCTTTTCCGAACCCTTCCCCTCCACCCCAGGCAGCGCCCCTTTTATCTCCATGCTTCATCTCCGGCTACTGCTCCCGTTCCGCTCCCCCTTTGTGCCCTTGCTGTAGTACTCCCGCTTGGACACCATACATACCCATTTTCCCCTTCGCCCTATACCTACCATTCCTGACTCGGTCTGTGCGCAGTAGAGTACTCTATTTAAACAGCTAGCCAGCTTCCCTGTACTCTAGCTTAGCTTCCCGAATCTACCTCTTCGAAGCTCACCTTTGCGCGATCCAACTTTACCAGTCACTGGACCGGTTCAGCCCCTCGCACCCCTTGTACTCGACAACAAGGCACTTGACCTGAGTCGACTGGAACCTCGGACCCCTGATCCTCGTTCCCACCTGCGTCTCCATCCCTTAGGCACCCCTCGCATTGCCCTCGTATCTCGGTCTTTGCCCCCCTCACAGGAGCTCCTACCTTTCGGGTCTACAGTTGCCCACCTTAGGTCGAACCGTAACAAGGAGCAGATGGGGGTGAGCAGGGGAACAGTTGGGTGGGTGTTGGCCTTAGTCTGCTGGCAGGTGGCACAGCCCTTGATATAGTGATGGGCATAAGAGGCAAGGCCGGGCCACCAGAATTGGGATGTGACAAGCTGACACGTTTTGAGGTAGCCAGGGTGGCCTGTGGAGGCATGGTCATGGGAGTGTTGGAGGATGGAACAGCAGAGGCGTTGGTTGGCAGGGATGTAGATATGGCTGTTGTAGGTCAAGATCCCCTGAAGGAGTTGCCAGGGGGAGCTGCAGAAGTGAAGAAAGGCAGGAGTGTCGTTGGAGAGGGATTGGAGTGCTTGGAGGGCACACGGGTCATTGGAGCAGGTGGATTTGATTCAGTCGGACAGGGCTGTGTCAATGAGGCAGACAAAGAGAAAGGGGGGAAGGAGGGTAACACCTTCATTGTCAGTAGAGGTGGGGAAGTAATCTGGGCGATGAGAGAGGGCATCGGGCCCTGTGAGGTGAGAACCAGGATGTGGACAATTTTTAGGTTGAAGTCAGCTAGGTCAAGGAGCCAATGGGCTTGGTGACAATTCAAAGTCTGGGGGGAGTGGAAGTATGTGAGGTTCTTATGGTCTGTGAAGACCTGGACAGGGAAGGGAGAACCATGCAAGTAGTGTTGCCAGGCTTTGAGGGCTCAGATAATGGCGAGGAGCTCCCTGTCATATATGTCATAATTGTGTTTAGCTGTGATGAAGGACTGGGAGAGATAGGAACAGGGGTGCCAATCCCCATTGGTATTGGTTTGAAGGAGAATAGCCCCTGATGCATATTTGGATGCATCAGTGGCGATGGCAAAGGGGGTGGACAGGTCAGGCAGATGGAGGATCAGTTTTTCAAGGAAGAGTGCCTTGAGCTGTTGAAAGGCAGATTCGCAGGAGGGGGACCAGTTCCACTCAGTCATCTTTTTTGTGAGATTGATAAGGGGGCGAGCGACATTCGCGTAGTTTGGAATGAACTATTGATAGAAGTTGGCGAAGCTGAGGAAGGAGCGGACTCCTTTAACATTGGTCGGTTGTGGCCAGGTGGAGATGCCTTCAAGTTTAACTGGATCCATGGCAAGTTGATCCGGCTGGATAATCATGCCGAGATATTCAACCTCTTCTGTGATGAAAGTGCATTTCTTGAGCTTGAGATGAGATTTGAGTTCAATCATGCATTGGAGGACACATTTGGTGCACTCCTTGTGGGTTTCAGCATCAGGGAAGAAGATGAGGAGGTTGTCCATGTAGATGACAAGCCATCCTTCTGTGATCATGTCAGAGAACAAATCGTTCATAAATCTTTGGAATGTGGCAGGGGAGTTGGTCATCCCAAAGAACATGACTGTTGGTTCAAAGAGGCCTTTGTGGGTGATGAAAGCACCCTTCCATTGGTGTCCATCCTTAATCCAGACATTGTTGTAGCCCCATCACACGTCAAACTTGGTGTAAAGGCGGGAGCTGCAGAGTTTATCAACAAGGTCAGATATTATCGGAAGGGGATAGGCATTGCAGATCATGTGTTCATTTAGGTACCAATAATCTTGGCAGGGACAGAGAGAACCGTCTCTCTTTTTCATGAAGAAGAAGGGAGAAACTTAGGGGGAGTTCAAGGGGCAGATCTTTCCTGTTTTGTTCTCATCCAGGAATGCTTCTGCTGCGAGCTGTTCCTCTGGCACAAGCAGATAGACTTTAGCAATCTTTGGAGTGAAGGACTCATCGAGATTAATCTCATGATCATAGGGGTGGAATGGTGGCATAGCTGTGGCTTTTTCATCAAAGATGAATGCAAGTTGAGAGTATTCAGGAGAAAGCGTGACAGGTTTCTTTGCAGCTTCTGCTGTGATGGCAAGGTCTGTGGCAATGGTTAGTTTTTAGACAAGGAGGGAGTCCCTGGAGATAAAACAGGAGCCACATTTAAGCATGCGGTTGACAGCATATTTGATGCAGGTAGCTTGAATCCAGTCATTCTCAGATAGGTGGTCGAGATAGGAATAGAGGTGGGCATCTTCCATGGGGGTGGTGTGTACATGTCTGCAAAGGTGGGGGGTTCCAGGCGATGGAACTTAGAATCATGATGGTGGGTATCTGTCACCTGGGTGAGAAATAGCTCCTCAGATTGGTTGATGGATTCATCAAACCAGATACTGGGGGTGGCCCAGTCGATGGTGGGGTTGGCAGTTCAGAGCCAGGAGAGTCCGAGGATGAGGTTCTCATGTCCACAGTTCATGACATGGAAGGTGAAATGCTGGGCAATGCCCTTGATGTTAACAAAGAGGTCAGCAGTGAATTTGATTATGCCATCCTTGTTATAGGAGGCATCAACATTTCAGACAAGAATGGGTTCCTTGAGGTGTTTGATGGGGAGGTGGTGTTTATGGATGAAGTCCCAGTCAATGCATGAGATGTCTGCACCACTGTCAATGAGGGCTCGGGTTTCAACAGCTTTCAAGGTGTGCGAGAGTATGATGACTTGAACAGAAATTTGCATTTTCTTAGAAATGTCTTGTACTAGTACAGAAGCACAGGAGGAAGTAGGGGAAGGAGGCATCAAGGCTGCTTCCCCATTTAAAAATCCAGAGAAGTAAAGTGAACCTGACGCACAGCCGGGGTTTCTTCTTTGTTGTTGTCATCACAGTCAATCAGGTTGGAAATTTCATCCTTCTCCTTCCCCTTTTCTTTATCCTTAGTTTCCTCGGCAACAGCATTCACCTGTTTTTGAGGGGAGGTGAAGTGGGGGCAGCGGGAGAACATGTGGCCCGGCTTTCAGCAGCAGAAGCAGAGTTTCTTTTCCATGCATTGCTTCCTGATGGCGGTGTCATCTTCTTGACTTTGATGGTGGATGTGTCCATAGCATTGGGGTCTTTCTTCAGAGTGGAGGAGGAAAAGGATTGGTATGTTTGGCGGTAGGGTTGTTGGTTTCTTTTGGCGATCTCATTGGCCCATTCCCATTGGGTTTGGAAATGGACAGCCTTGGAGTACCAGTCGGCAATGGTGGTGGGGACAGTGTGAAGGGCCATGATGCGTCTCATCATGGATATGGGGATTCCTGCAGTGAAGTACCCAATGAGAATGTTGTCATCCTTGATACTGGCTTGCTGGACTTGGCCTCAGAACTCAGCGATGTAGGTGGCGAGGGGGGGGGTCAAATGTCCTGTCTCATGTTAACATCATCCAGGTGGTGGAGAGCCAAGCGATGGCATTCCCAATGGTGTCTTGGTGATGAAAGGCTTTGTAAAAGTCGGTACCAAAGGTGGCAAAGGTACCAAAGTTTACAACAGTGATGGTGATGGCTTGTTTCCGGAAGGCTTCCACCCAAGTCTTGGTGGTTCCTTCAGTCATATGTAAGAGGGCAAATGTGACTTTCATGTCTTCGGAGTTGTAGACATTGGCATTGACAAGGAGGTAAAACTGGATGGTGTCCAGTCAGGCTTCAGATTTCTTGTAGTCTCCATTGAAGGCCTCAGGGGCTCCGATGCAGAGTTCGATAGGTTTGGATGAGGACATGGTGGGGAATGGGGTGGGGATAAATGGTTGAGAAATGGATGGTGGGTAGTGCAAAGAGGGGGTGGGGAGGAAAAAGACAGGTTGGGTGGCAATCAGAGTAGGGGACAATGGAGTAGGTTCTTGAGGGAGAGAGAGCTGGGCAGAGAGTTGATGGCTTAGAAGGAGGCTAGAGTGCGCCTCCTCTTCATTGAGGATGGGAATGTCAAGATCAGTAGATTATTATTCTTCCTCCTCCGAGTAGGAGTGTTCTTCAATGTTGTCTGGGGAATCTGTGTAGGTGGTGCGCCACCCGAAGTTGTCAGATGAGTAGGAAATGGTGGGTGGTTTACGATGATAGTAACCACAGTGGAAAGAACTTAGCTTTTGTTACAGTTCAACTTGGGAAGGTTGACCATAGACCTGAGAGGGGGAAGCTTGGCTGCTAAACAAAGGCAGAGGGCAAGGACAAGGGTGGAGGACGCAGGAGGAGGTGAGGATCAAAGGTCCAGAGCCTCAGTCAAATCAGGTCTAATGCCTTATTGTCAAGTATGAAGGTAGCGAAAGTCCTAGCCAGTCCAGTGACAGGCAAAGGGGGAATCACACAAAGGTGAGCTTCAAGGATAGAATTCAGGAAGCTAAGCTAGGGGACAAGGATGCTAACTAGCAACTTAAATAGGGTGCCCTAGTGCACACAGACTGAGTTAGAAATGGTAAGTATGGGGCAAAGGGGGAGGGGTGCACATGGTGTCCAAGCAGGAGTACTACAGCAAGGGCATGGGAGAAATGGAAACAGAAAAAGTACTTGGATATGAAGAGCAGAGATGAAAAGGGGCACTGCATGGGGCAGAGGAGAGGGTTCAGAAATGAACCTGGGCTAGGCTGTGTACATTTAGAGTTTTGAAAGGAAAGACACTGACTGAGACCAGTGATAAGTCATGGAAGTAATATGAGTCACAAAGGGAAAAGGCATAGTTGTAGACCAAGCATGGGCTGGGCAACATCAAAGGGAAAGTAAAGGAAAAAGAGTAGATGTAGGAGTGAATTGTAACAGCCTGTACCACAGTAGGAAATCACCATTCCCTACATCTGATGGGGAATCTGATACTGACTGTCCCCAGTCAGTCACAAGACACGGACCTGGTAATAGAGCTTTCCCACAATGTGTTGCATGCTCAAGGCTTCTTGATCTCCGTCCGAATGTGCCTATATTTCTGTCTGCAACTCAGCTATGCCCTCTACCCTTAGCTTTTACCATGTCGGACGTGCTCTCCTCAATCTTCGCTCTAGCTAATACTTCAGACACTCAGGACCTCTGGCAAGCATGATGCAGAGAAAGCTGTTGTAAACACCATTGCTGCCCTCCAAGCCTAGGTGATCTGTGTGCTGGAGGACTGGAAGGAGTTGGTGGAAGAGCAAAGGGACTGGACAAAGGCATGGGGTGCGTGTTTGCTGAGTCCAGCTAATTGAATGTTGGAATGGCTGGAACCACACAGCTGGAGTCCACAGTGAGAAGCTAATTATATTTGAGTGGGAAGTAGACATACCTGGAGTCCACAGTGAGAAGCTAAGGAAAGCGGACACTGTGGCGCTCCAGGAGTACAACTATGCGCTAAACAACGCAAAACAATGCGCCACAATGTGGCTGCAATACTAATACAGTAATAAACTCCCAGGGTGCGCAATCAACACATCTAACACTCCCCCCTGATTGCGCACCTCATTAGAATGTCCCAAGTCCAAGCATGCTACAGAATTGCTGCACTTTGACATGAGGCAATGCTTTGGTGAGCAAATCGGCAGGCATGCTTGCAGTGGAGGTGAAAGAGGGCAAGATAATGCCTTGCTCGACCACATCATGCAGCCAGTACCACCAGAGATCCAGCTGCTTCATTCTGCCATGATGCTCTGGATGCTTCGCCACCTGGATTGCTGACTGGTTGTCCATATGAAGGATGGATGGTCCTTGGAGGTCAAATCCGAGTTCTGTAAGCAGTTTGCGCATCCAGACGATTTCCTTCCCAGCCTCACATGCAGCAATGTACTCGGCCTCAGTGGTGGACAGAGCAACAATGGGCTGCCGCTTGGACATCCAGGAAACGACGCCAGTGCCAATCTTGACAACATATGCACCGGTGGAGCGTCCAGAGTCCTTACACCCACCATGATTCGCATCGGAGAAGGTGGAGAAGAGAGCAGAGGCAGAGGGATCTGGGGAATAGGTGATTCCATAGGCGAGAGTGCCTTGGATATAGCGGAAGAGGTGCTTCATGGCGTTCCAGTGGGCAATGCCTGGATTGGCTGTGAATGAAGCAAGCTGGCCCACAGCATATGCGATGTCTGGGCGAGTGGTGCAGGACAGGTACTGCAATGAGCCAATGGCACCTCCGTAGTCAATGGAACGCATGAATGCGCGGTGTTCGGGTGTTGTGGGACTCTGGTCACGCGAAAGGGACAGGCCTGGATCCATGGGGGTTGTGACGGGCTTGCATTCAGCCATGTTGAAGCGGGTGAGCATGGCCTCTTCATCTGTTGACCAGCTGCGCTGGGCTGAGTTTCCACCATTCCCATGGTCGCTGGCATGTTCTGCGAGGCAGACATGCTCCAATGCCGATTGGACCAGGTGCTGGTGCTGGTGCTGGCGCAGGTAGTGACTCAGGGACCTGCAGTACAGGATTGGGCGCTGCAATGGGCGTAATGGGATCTGCATCCTGTTCCTCAGCAGGAGCAGGCGCTCCCCCAGGATGTAGATTCCGTGGAGTGGTTGGGTCCTCATCCTCGTCCTCATTGTCAGCGGGTGGTGAATATGGGGGAGACGCAGCGTTGGGTGGCTCAGTGGTGCGGTTGGGGCTATTTGGGGACATCGGGGTCGAGGTAGTGCTCCTTTCGTCCAAGTCTGCGCGCTCAGAGATGATAGTACGCTTTGTGGTCGGATTGTAGAATTTCCAGCCCTTGTAACCATCTGAATACCCAATAAACATGCATTTCTCACAGTGTGGGCAAAGCGCGTTGCGCTTGCCCTTCTGCACATGCACATAGGCTGTTGACCCCCACACTCGCAGGTGGGACACATCAGGTTTGCGCCCATGCCACAGCTCGAAGTGAGTGGTGCTGTCGAGTGTGGCTGTGGGGCATCGGTTCCACACATGCACGAGCGCAGCAAGTGCCTCGCCCCAGAATGCCGTTGCTAGTCCTGATTCCTGCAGCATGGCAGTGATGCGCTCGGAAAGCACTTGGTTTGCACCCTCAGCAACTCCGTTTTGCTGTGGGCGTGCTCGCACTGTGTGCTTCCGCTCGATACCACATTCCTGGGTGAACTCGAGCATTGCATTGCTCATGTACTCCCCTCCCTTGTCATCTCGCAGTGTTTTGATGCGTCGTTTGGTCTGGTTCTCTGTGAACGCCTTGAACTGCTTAAATGCCTCGAAGATGTCTGATTTAGCGCGAATGGGCAGCACAAAGCAATACCGCGAGTAATCGTCGATGAATGTTACCCAATACCAGTAGCCAGTGAATGTCCGATAGGGTACTTCGTGTACATCAGAGTGGACGAGTTCCAGGGGACGAGACGCGCGAGATTGCGATGGAGTGAATGGGTTGGCATGCATCTTGCCAGCGAGGCATGGTTCACAGATTGGGTCAGGTGTGGATTTGCTCTCCAGCTTCATCCCAGTCACCATGTTGCGCTCAGACACCAACCTGATGTCTGCCAGGTTGTGGTGCGCAAATCTACGGTGCCACAGGGATAATGTGTGTCGCATTGATGTGTACAGTAAATGAGGAGTGGCAGGTGAGGAATAGGACAGAAAGGGGGTTGTTCCTCAGCTGGGGAACATGCAACACATTCGAAAACTCGACCGCTCGACTGCTCTTTCCATTAAGCACCGGTTTGAACACAACTGACCCGACTCCAGCCAAATAGACAATGGTGTTGTCTGCGAGCTGGATAGGAACATGTTTGGGGGTGTAGTTGCACAACCAGTGTTGATGGGGCATCATATGAGAAGTGGCCCCCGAGTCTGCATTCCACTCATGGTCAGCATCAAGTTGGAGTGGCGAAAATGGATCAAAGGGGTCACTGGAACGAAGACCTGCATTTCCTGCACGCTCGACCACTTCCTCAAGTCCTGTTGCCGCCGCTTTGGCTGTCTGTGACGCATCGCCCTTCCTGTCCTTGTTCCGGTTCGACTTGTAGTATTTCTTGGCGCGCTGCAGTGAATAGCACTTGCACTGGCAGTGGCCCTGCTTCTCGCAGAACGAACATGGCGCATTTGCGAGACATCCGCAGCTGGCAGGTGATGCAAAGAGGGTGGACTGTGTGGAAGTGGGAGTGGCCTCAGAACATGGCCGGCAGTTGATTTCCTCGGTCTGGAACGCCGCCTTGACTTTGTCCTTGTCCAGGTCAGTCAGGAGCGCCAGGGATGAGATGAAGTGGGAGTACTCTGGGCCCAGAGCCCGAATCATTGCCATGCATGTCAGTTCGGCATCCAGAGTCTTCAAATCGAACGAGGTACTGCGCAAATCCTGAATGCGCAGCATGGCTTCTTCAACTCGTGCTGCCAGCACTGGCAGTGACTCCTCAGCCCGCTTCCGGATGCTGAAAAACTCGTCGTATGCGACGAAACGGCTGCTGGCCTTCTGTTGGACAA
>QFEL01001265.1:1010-21160 GCA_003316195.1 Neoboletus brunneissimus | reverse complement strand
GTGAAGCCAATGCCTCAACCCCTCCAAAGCTCTGAAACATCAAAGTTACTCCAAGGAGTTTAGCATGGTTATAACAAAATGTCAATAAACAGAAGAATTTGATATATGGCAGCACATGAGGGCTGCACCCATGTTACAGTTCAGCCTGGGTAGGATGTGTTACGGTTTGACCTAGGAGTGGACAACCGTAGACCCGAAAGGTAGAAGCTCTAGCAAGAAGGGTGAGGGCAAAGGCAAAGACTGGGTATGAAGGATGCCTAAGGGTGAAGACGCAGGTGGGGACAAGGATCAAAGGTCTGAAGTCCTAGTTGACTCAGGTCTAATGCCATGTCATTGAGTACGAGGGATGCGAGGGACTAAGCCAGTCCAGTGACAGGCGAAGTGGGATTGCACAGAAGTGAGCTTCAAGGTGTAGATTCAGGAAGCTAAGCTAGGGGACAAGAGTGCTAGCTAGCTGTTTAAGTAGTGTACCCTATTGTGCACAGACCGAGTCAGAAATGGTAAGTATAGGGCAAGGGGGAGGGGGTGTGCATGGTGTCTGAGCGGGGGTACTACAGCAAGGGCACGAAATGGATCGGAACGGAGTCAATAGCCAGAGATAAAGAGCAGAGATGAAAAGGGGCACTGCCCAGGGCAGAGGGGAAGGGTTTGAAAAAGAACCCGGGCTAGGCTGTGTAGTTTAAGGTTTAAAGTGAAAGGGGTCATGACCAACTGTGACTGACAGAAGCATAGATTGTGGGAAGCATAGGTAGAGGTGGGACGAGTGAAGGAAAGAAAGTAGGGAAAAGAGTAGCGGTAGAAATGGGCTGTAACAGGATGACCATAGATCCAAAAGTAGAGAAGCTCATATATATTACAATCTGTCATAGACCCTATTCTTTTTCAGCTCTACCCCTGTTGCACACCTGTGAGAACCTGCCTCACACCTGTACCCTGGCCCTTGTCCTTGTCCCTCCTCATCTAGGGAGGCCACCACTGTTTCTAATGTGTTGCCCTTACTTGGTTCCATGCTTAGATTCCACTTGGAACCCTTACCCCCACCTATATCTCTACCTTTGAGTTACCTCCTCTGTTCTACCCTCCACACCTTGCCTGTTCCCATGCCTATCCAGGAACACCCTTGTACCCCGATAGCCTGGACCTTCACAGGTCACATCTGGGGATCTTTCCCATCACCTTCACTTGTTCTTGTATCTGCCCAGGATCTTCCCCTGGCCACCTCATATGCTTTCTCCTTTGTCTTTTCACCTTTGACACTTTTCATTACTGTACCCTTGGAGCTATCACACTCACCCTTTGCCCTACCCATGTGTCTTACCAACATCATGCTGTAGTTCTACCCTTCACCCTGCTTACATGGCCCTTACTTTCATTTCTTCACACTTGTCACTTGGCTTGTGTGTCCTTCTGACATCCTTGCCCTCTGCCCATGCCCTTGGCCCACATTTGGGCTTCTCTTTATTCTGTACACTTATATACAGAACGATCTTAGACACTTGTATCCTAGCTTCAGCTTACCAGTTCTACTCTGGACTTGTACCCTGTCCATACCAAAGCTACCCCTCTTGTATTCATGTACCCGCCTATGCAACCTCTTTGATCATCTTCTTTTGTCATTTGGCATTCCCATCAGGACCTCCTCAATAAGAAGCCACCTACCAGTCTATGTCTCAGGCCTACCCAGGTTCAAACATAACAATATAAGGGTGAAGGCAAGGGTAAAGCAGCAGAGGGGGCAGAGAGGTAGGATGCAAGAAAAGACAATAGTCAGCAGCCAAGGGCTCAGTTGACTCAGGTCTAACACCTTGTTGTCAAGTACAGAGAGGGCAAAGTCCAGCCAATCCAGTGACAGGCAAAGATGGATCGCACAAGGGTAAGCTTCAAGGTTAGAATTCAGGAAACTAAGCTAGGGTTACATGATGTGGAATCAGAGGCTTAAGTAGTGAGATCTATCATGCACAGATTTGATCAGAATAGGAAAGACTAGCGCAAGGGGGAGAGAGTACACACATGGTGTCTAAGCAGGGTCTCTACAGCAGGGGCATGGAAGAAGTCACATGGGAGAAGTAAGCTGGAAATAAAGAAATGGAAATGAAAGGGGCATTGCCCAGGGCAGAGGGAAAGGGTTCAGAACAGAACCCAGGCTAGGCTGTGTAGCTTTAGGTTTTAGGTGAAATGAAAAACTCTGACAGAGACCAGTGATAAGTCACAGGGGTAAGCTGAGTGTTACAATCCATTCCTACAGTCTACCTTTTCTTCTTGCCTACCTTTTTCTTCTCGCACTCACCCATTTTACCTATGCTTCTTACCTCTCACGTTTGTCGGTCACGGTCGGTCACACTTCTTTTCATTTAAACCTTAAACTGCACAGCCTAGCCCAGGTTCGTTTCGAACCCTTCCCCTCCGCCCTGGGCAGCGCCCCTTTCATCTCCGCTCTTCATTTCCGACTATTGTCTCCGTTCCATTCCATTCTGTGCCCTTGCTGTAGTACCCCCGCTCGGACACCACGCGCACCCCCTCTCCTTCACCCTATACTTACCTTTCTTGACCTGGTCTGTGCGCAGTAGGGTACACTACTTAAACGGCTAGCTAGCGTACTTGTCCCCTAGCTTAGCTTCCCGAATCTACTCTTCAAAAGCTCACTGTCGCGTGACCCGCTTTCGCCTGTCATTGGACCAGCTAAGCCTGTTACATCCTTAGTACTCGACAACAAGGCACTCTGACCTGAGTCGACCGGGGCTTCGGACCTCTGTTCCTTGCCCTCTCCTGCGCATCCCTTAGCTCCCCTCTGTAGCCCTTCCTCCGCCCCTTCGACTGGAGCTTTCACTTTCGGGTCTATGGTCGTCCTTTCCAGATAGAACCGTAACACTGAGTCACAAAGGGGAAAAGGCATAGGTGTGGATGACAGAGAAAAGGGGAACAAGTGCAGCAAAGTAAGGAAAAAGAGTAGGAGCACAAATGAATTGTAACACCCATGCTTGCTATTCCAACAGACTATATTACATATGTATACAGTATATTGCTTAGAGGACAGGATTGATAAGAAGATTAGATAATGTTGTAAATTACTTTTTGTGTCACTCTAAGATTGGCATGATAGATTAATGTGTGTGTGAAATTTAATCACTTCCCAAAATCAGCCAAGCAGAATATCAATTTGCCCATATATATAATTGATTGTTTATAATAGTATATAAGTAAATAAATAAATAAAATCTAATAATCTTACTGATGGTCTATCGTCCACTTGAGATACATTCAGTCCCAGTTCTGCATGATGAACACTACACAATGTCCTGAAATGAGGGATAGGGGTGTTGTTTTCAGGATCTGACACACCATGACAAAATGTTGACAGTTGTATGTAAAACCCATTGCCCCAACTCAGACATAGTCAAACACTGTTCCTGCATCAATTTCAGAGTGAATCAACCTCAAGAAAAATGAGAAACTAGCCGAGTTGCACATCTATCCATACTATGCTGGATTCGGAAGGGTCAGCCTTTGAAGTGCTATTTTTAATTTGCTGAAAGGTTTTGTAACACTGGTTGCATGATAGTAACCATGGTCGAGTTGACCGCGACGTGCACAGTAGTAGCTGTGCCAATGACCATGATTGTAAACTTTCAAGCTGGTGGGATCAGGTGCCCGAGCCATCCGCGGTAAGACCCTCGAAGAGCCGACATTTCCCGATGTACGGTGCACGACCGTGCTGCCGGAGCTCGGCCGGCCGGCTGGGTGTGGATGCCGAGACCGAAACCTGAATCGGAGTGTGCCCAAAGTCCAGCCCGAATTTGTCGAGACCCAGGGTCAGCGGGCACAGAAAGATACACCGGATTCCCCCTGCCCTGCTTTGCTTCCTACCTTAGACACTTGATACGTGGCGACTTGATGTGGCAGGCCACTGGTATCACAGCTGTAACCCACTCGACTACGATTCCTACGGCCTTCTCGCTCGGAGTTAGCTGGGCCCGTCCCCGCTGGGCTTGTGTTCGTTTCTTGGCACATATAGCCCGTACCTCAGTATGCAACTGCGAGTTGTGTCCGACCAGCAACTGAGGTGTACCGGTATTCATGTTTTGCTGTTCTGACCAGTTTTGCGGGGGAAGCGGTGCCGCTGCGGCGAGCGTTCCGGCGGGGATCTGCCGGAAGGGACCTAATTTGTGGCAGGGAGGCGTGTTTGGGGCAGTTATTGATTTATAGCACTTGGCAGCCCTGCCTTCTCCTGTGTCTTGCCGCTCTCCAGACACATCTCTAGAGGATCCCTTCCCTTGGTCATGAGTGTCTCAGTCGACGACCTCGTCGCTTCCTTGTCTGCCAATCACATCGGCCAGGAAGCAACTGACCTCGCTACACTTCAGGTATATAAATTCATTTACCCCGCACCGCTTTGCACGTGTGTTTATCTCGCTCGTCACCTCCGCTTTCTCTCCAGGCCCAGCTCGCGCAGACCCTCTTGACCCACCAGTTGTCCCTACCCCCATCTCACCCTCATACCCCTGCCTTTGTGCACGGGGTTAGTGTGAACATTGCTCGGCGCGATCCGACAAGTGTGCAGCACTGTACCACCCCTACCGCTCGGACGCCCTCCTCCACCACGTTTTCCTGGCCACTCCCAGCTACAGAACATGCAGACCACTCTCGAAATCGGAGTGCTTCCTTTGCACGGCGACAGAGCACCGATGATAGCTGGTGTGACTTTGAAGAGATGGACGAAGAATGCACCGTAGAGGACATGGTAATAGCCGATTCGCCGCGCTCCCAGAATGCACATCTACGGTCCTCTTACAAAGTTGATGTCCATGGCTCTGCAACAAGGGTCCTCCCTACCTCAGCATCGACTCCAATCTCAGCGCCAAACATGAGCTCTCCCACCGACTCATGTGCTTCGTCTCTCTTCACTTCCACCGACCCATTCTATCTGCAAGCATTGCAGTCGACGCAACAACCTCATACCTCCTTTGTCAGCCATGTAGGAAGGCCGAGCTCGCGTTCACCTTTCATGTTAGGTTTCCCGTGATAAAATAGCCACGCGACCCGGACGATACTCTACGCGCCACATCATTCACTCCGCTCCCGTTTGACCGGACGTGTGCAAATATCTGATCGATCTCGCTGACATCGTTGTACAACCATGACCACTACTTCTCTTTCCTCACTCCATACCTCCTATCGTATCGTCCCGTACGCCACTCGCCCGCTCACATGTGCTTGACCAGCGCGCGAGGCGGAGCGAAACATAGAATAGAAGGCTTTTCTGAGCCACTCACGGCCGGCTGTCTGTTCTTCACTGTTAGTCCGTTACTGACTGTCATCCAACCTATCTACCGATGTCAATGTGGCAGGCAAATTTCGCTTACCCGGAGCGACGCCCTGGTGCGTTATCGCACTACCCAGCATTATCTACTCTCTTCAGTGCCTACCTCTGTTACTTGTACGCATTGTTCCTACCGTCCTTTGGACCGTTGTTCCTTTACCATGTACGCATCCCTGTGAACTATTTGGTCTTACCATTTAATTATTTTCTTGCGTACGAGTATTGCCAGCATTGCCCTCTATCCCATGATATCTATTATCAATCACACGTCACAGTACTTCATCCCGTTCTTTCTAGTTTGAGACTGTCTGTAAGTTTGGGTCCATCTCGCTCAGAAGTGCATGGTGTCCCTGTTTCTTAGCATGATAACCCAACGGTCGAAAGTGGGCCCCGAACCCAACGAAAGCTCAAACGAGTGTCGTGTGGTAAACGGCCACCATGGGGGTCTGTCATCAGGCATCTACAAAATGGCAAAAGTCCTCGTTGCTTTCAAAGGATCCGTTGTATGGTTCACTGTGTCATGGGCAAACGCGGAAATGCAGTTGTAACCACCATGTCTGGATGGAACGAGTTGCAGAATTGCGTAGGTCGTCACGAGTTCGAATGATGTTTGCGTTCTCGCGAGTACTGAGGATCGGTTCAGAAGGGAGGACAAACTTAGTGTTCAGGCACACGGAGAGAATAAGAGGCCAGGCCGGTCGGATCTTCTGTTCTCCTCAGGATTAACGGTCATGATATTTTTCTCGTGTGCTCACTATTGTGTCATGTGTCTTCGCCATCGTTGCCACCGACGCAAGGCAGGTAAGATGACCTACTGTGATGCAGCCAGGATGTTAGGTGAAGCAATCACTGACGGAAAGGTGACTGTCGAGTGTTTGACGGTGAATGAAACATCAGGGTGGCGCGGTCAGCCTTGGTTGTACCGCTGCTTCGCTGAGCTAGATTGATGAGAGTCGTTTGTAGCTGGAAATCTGGCTTGGTGATACTCAGATCCTTTGTATGGCAATTAATTACATGGAACTGGATATTGATGCATGTCTTGAGAAGCTGCAATGTCAGTGGCATGCAAAAACGGGAAAAGCCAGTGTATCCAACACATATGCCCATAAAAAATCTTTCAGACACCTCAGTGATCGAGCGATGTTAACATGTCTTCCTTTGGCTTTGGAGTCAGTTTTTCCTTGGGATGCAGATTCTTAACATACAGTCGTGGTAATAAAGCGTGATAGTACAAATGGCTGTACCGCCGGTTACCGACTGATCAACTCCGCGCAGCCATGGTATTGTGTCGTGCGACGCCGAGGGTATGATATATAACCGGCTAGAATAAGTCTTCCAGTGTCATTTGCTTCACGATATCCTTTCAAGTATAGATATGAGGATATTCGCTCACGACTTGGCAGGCAAGTAATAAGGCTGACCGTGTTCGAAACCATCTGAGCAAACTCTTCGAAGCTGAGTTTCCCATCTCGATCGTGGTCACCTTCCATTATTGTTTTGTCCACTATCTGTTGGAGTTGCTGATCCTAGAAAATCGGGGAATCGATTAAGTGGTACGTGAGACGTGAGTAAGCACACTGCACCTTGAGGTTATTGCCGACCATCATTTTGAGCACGAGGAATAACTCCCCATTGGAGATGAAGCCATCGCGGTCGACATCATAGACTTTGAAAGCGACTGTGTCGCGGATGTAAGAACCAGGATAAAGGGAGAGAGGGCAAGACTGACATCTCAACTTTTCTTCTCTGCCCCCACGGCTGCTAAAAGCGCTTAGGCCGCCAACGAATTCTTGAAAGTCAACAGTCCCTCCACCACTAGAATCAAGCGAGAGGCATTAGGTATGTTCATGTTTGATCACGCAATACGCACTCTTCATCGAAGATGGCTATCATTCGCGATGCCAACGGGTTACTGGCGATCTGTGGTATTTGCAGGAACTCTTCACGGTCAATAGACCCTGAACCGTCACTAGAAACGTGTCAGCAAGGGGTGATTTCACGACGAATTGGATCCATGCCTATCGAGTTTCATGAAGCGTTTCTTCAGGCGTTCCAGTTCAGCGGACGTGACTAGTTTATAGAGTCATTCGAGGGTAGTGGAAACGTGGGCAATTGACATACAGTTGGACCGCTTTTGCATGTCCTCCATGAACTGGGATGCTGGTCACTGATGCGTAAGGCTGGTGTCAGTGGTATCCAGAGGAAACTACGAACGTGTTTGACCCATGGTGAGGACTACGTGGACGTGGAGATCGAGGACGAAGAGCAAGCTGTGTTAGTTGGCTCGGGCTGTGGCCAAGGGCAGTCAGTCCGTGAGAAAGAGGTGATGAACCACGCGAGGCCAATCACTTGAACGCGACATTTCTCGCATGGTGCGGCCATGCTCGAGCTGCAGCACCATCGGACGGTTGGTTGGAGGTATTTGTGGCAGATCACCGCAGTCCCTTTTTGCATCGCCAAAACTCGTTTTGCCATCTGTCACTCGTTCTTTTCCACACAGAAATTCGACCAAGCACGTCCATTCGCATAGCCTCCTTCGTTACCCATATCAGTCATTCCCCCATGCCAATCATCAAGTTCTCGCGGTCGATGATAGCACTCACCTCACTACTCCTCGCGATCTGACGCCCTCCGACGCCCAGCGGCGGACTATCTACGCACTGTCCACTCCTCCGGGCAAAGGCGGCATTGCTGTCATCAAAGTATCAGGGCCCGACGCTTGCAAGGTCCGGAAAGCCATCACCCGTCCCGCCCATGTGTCCACCACCGACAAAGCACCCATCCCTCGGCTCGCAGAGCTTCGTCACGTCATCGACCCTCTCACCGGGGAGAAATTGGACGAAGGCTTAGTTCTCTTCTTCAAAGGCGAGTTTTCTGACTCAAATCTCTAGCGAGTCTATTTATACTCACACAGGCCCAAAATCCTTCACTACGGAGGATGTCATTGAGTTGCAGGTGCACTCTGGCCGAGCAGTACTCTCTTCGGTCCTCCGAGCACTGTCAAAGTTACCGTACTGCCGCCCAGCTCAGCCAGGAGAGTTCACTCGGCGTGCCTTTGAAGGTGGACGGCTGGATTTGACTCAGGTAGAGGGTTTACGGGATCTTATCGATGCCGAGACGGACACGCAAAGACGTGTCGCGGTGTCTAGTGCAGCCGTAGGTGTCATTACTCGCATTCAGTATCCCTTTACACTGATGGCCTAGCTCGCAACAGGGCGCTCAACGAGCTCGCTTTGACGCTTTGAGAGCTCAGATCCTGGATTGTCTCATGTATGTCGAAGGCTTCATCGACTTCGGTGAGGATGTTGATGAGTTAGGGCAAGAACGGATGTATGATCAAGGTTTGTGTGTAACCTGTCTACCCGGATGTCGTCAATTACACAATTTCTAGCTTGTTTGCGAGCGCAGGGTATCATTGACTGCATCCATTCTCATTTGTTAGACAACCGCAGAGGTGAAATTCTCCGGGCCGGCATCAAGCTTGCCATCTTTGGACCTCCGAATGCTGGAAAAAGCAGCCTTTTCAATTTCCTCGGTTCGTGTAGCTTCTGTTCAACATATATAATTGGTTTAACACGTTTCTTCCAGCTGAGAGAGATGCTGCCATCATATCTCCGATCCCTGGAACGACACGTGACGTCCTTAGTCTCACTCTCGACATCGGAGGATTACCCATCGTACTGAGCGATACCGCGGGAATCCGGACTACAACCGATGATGCTATTGAGAGAATTGGCGTCGAGCGGGCTGGTAATGTGTAGGTCTGGTTTCGTTTCGTCTCGGGCTAAAATGTTGCTGAGAGTAGTAGTATTGAAATTTCAGACATCTCGATCTGTGTCCTCTCTCTCGACGAAATTATACCAAAAACATCGGAGGGAGAAGTAAAGATCAGTATACCAGATGATGTCATCGGTCATCTGAAACCTGACACCGTCTTCCTTCTCAATAAATCTGACCTGGCTCGGGTATCCACCCACAACTTACGGAAAGCATTGGATGGTGCTCTACTTCAGCATGCCCTGGGGACTACACGACATTTCTGGAGCATAAGCCTCCGTTCTGGTGAAGGAACGAAGGAATTTTTGGACGGTCTTGCGTCAGTGCTGAAGGAGAGATATGCGTAAGTTCTTACTCAATCGTCTTCGTCGTCCGTTCATCATATAAATCATTCAAGGTACACTGAAACAATGTCTCTCGACGAATCCCCCCTTGTTACTCGGGAACGTCACCGAGACTACTTGGAATCTGCAGTGAGGCATCTAGCAGAATTCAAGTCCTATCGTAAGGCACTCATCACCCGGGGACCTCGATCACTCTAACGAATATTTTACGCAGCATTGTCCCAGATCGACATTGCTGCAGAATCTCTGCGATATGCCGCACGTGCGATCGGAGCCGTTTCTGGATCGGATGTCAGTACAGAGGAAGTTTTAGGCGCCATTTTCAGTTCCTTCTGTGTGGGAAAGTGACAGGAACTCGAAATTTCTTGCACCCCGGTGGTATCATAGTCGGACAAAGCCAATGTACCACTGTCACAGGGAAATTCAATTCTACTGAATAAACTCTTGGTATCCCCAAACGACAAAAATGTGACATGACACCGCAGGGTAATGTAAAGAAAAAGAATCCGCCGGTATACACACGATTTACGAATAACATCGACTGACAAGGACATCAAGGAGCTCCTGGCTCCCCCATGGACAGCCATCCACGAGAAATATTCTCAGCGCGCTGGCGCAACTTATTTCTATCTCCGAATGGTATTTCGTATAGTTTAGAGAGTTGCTTGACGCTCTCACGCAGCTCCGAGATCTGAAAGGTTGGCAGTGAGTGAATTGCACCGACACTTGGATTCAGACTGACCATTGGAATACTTTCGTCCAGGCTGTCTCTCACAGATTCTATTTCCGCGAGGATGATGCTCAACGTCTCTAGATCCTACATAGGATTGAGTGGTGACGGAGGTACATCTCGCGAAACACACGGGCTCACCTCCTCCTTGACATGTACTTTCCCTTTGATGAGGCGTTGGAGGGCAGTGATCCAGCCACTTATCTGTTCCTCACCGGCGTCGAATGTTGGCTTCGTCAACGAGTCCACTTCGTTAAGCTGGCCTCTGGACAGTTGGTCCATACCGGTATCAACGGGTGGGATGTCAGGAGACTGACTTGTAATACGGGTGCTGGGGATGGCGCTCGCGCCCTCTTCCGCGGTGGACGCGGAACTAGCTGATGCGGTCGACTCGCTAGTATTTGGGTTGGTCTCTCTACCAGGCTCGTCTAGCGGAGCGAAAAGGTCGAAATCGGCCTGAGGACACATTCATGTTAGCCCCAGAGTATACAGTATCGTTTTGGTGTGCGGAGCGGAACTCACGGGTTTGGGCCGGGCAGTCCTGTCCGTCCGTACAGTAACATTCTCGCCGAAGATGGCGTCCAACCGTTGCCTGAACTTGGCTCCGCGAGATAGATAGGGTGTAAGCACGGGCCTTTTGGGATCTCCCAATGTTGGCATACGCCATTCGTTCCCTCCTAGGGTCGAAGGGGGCACAAAATCCTTGCCAGGAGAGCCGTCAGTATGGACACCCTCATCAACGGCCATTCGGACATCCGCAGAGGGAACATGCCCAGTCTGTGCCAGGTCAACGTCTTCACCTCTGACGATGAAATCCAATTCGGCATCCCAGCTGATTGGCGCTTGTACCGTCCCGAGGGCTGCGTCAATCAATGTAGGGTTTGATTCGTATTGGATTGCCTTGAGTCGTTTAATCGGTCGCTCAGGTGGCGGGATGTCCTGCAAAAGAGGCGTGGCGTCCTCGGAATTTGTTTCGGAAGCGTTCGCGTTCCTCGCTCGTGCGTGCCGTCTCTTCAAGGGCGTGCGAGCGAGACGCGTATTTAACTGAAGCCGCTCGTCTTCGGCTTCAGTAGTCTCTACATCCGTTTGCGGTGCCGTCGAAGCGTCGTCGTGCTGGTGTGACGCCGTGTGAGATCGGCGGGGAAAAGGGTCTTCGGTGTGTCTGTTTGCATCAAACGTACGCGCTAACGCGTCCACTAGGCTTAGCACCCGCGTGCTTGAAGGGCGTGCTGGCCTTGATTGCGTTTGAGAACCATCCTTTTTCAAGTAGTGGGGTGGCAACTTTGCCGTGATGAAAACACCATCAAACCGGGCTTTCTTTGCCTTAGAGGGCTTTGCATCAGACAATGATTTCAGCGTCTGGCCAGCAGTCTGACTAGGCATGTTTTTTTTCGCTGTTGTCTGAGCATTGGTTGGTAGTTCCCCGAGCCGTTTCGTTGCCGAGTCGGTTGCTTTCTTGATCGGGACTGAAAGTACATCAGCCTCAGGGTCTGAGGTTAATGAACCTTCATCATCCTCCATTGTCCTAAGTGGTGCCCAAGTTGGAAGGTCAAGTGCTACCTGACTAGGTAAAGCAAAATTGTTCGAGTCTTCACCATGGGCAGCTTGTCCAAAATTTGAGCTAAGCAGGGGTGCTAGTTCTGTCTGACCCATGGATAGTGTCTTGGAAAGCATGGTCAGGATTGTAAGTGAGCAGTCACTCATGAAGATACCTCATGATCAGGCTTATCATGGACAACTCCACTGCCAGTGAATTGTCTTGGGGTAGCTATCACAAGTAATGTTATCAGTGTCAATAAGTTGAACAGAAAAATAGCATACAGTAAGATTGTGCTGCCAGTGGTGTGTTGCCAGATAATGATGGAGTATGTACTATGACCTGCTTTAATTGTTGGGGACTCAAAGAGAGAGCCATTTATTTGGCCAGTTTTTGACAAGAATTAGACTATATGTTCCTTGTATGATGCAGTAGCAAGAATTGGAAGAGTGAGTGTATTTGTAAAATACAAACACTGGCTAAATATGATATAAGGTGAATAATTAGATTTGGGTGTGACAATGATACAAACCCACCTTTAGCAGTCAACAATTTTAGTTACAGTTGATGGAATGAAAGAAGTGTGAGAATCAACACAGATAGGTAAATTAGCTTTATAATGCATTTTGTTTGTTTGTTTACTTGTATTGTGTATTATTTGAAGTGTTGCATGGCAACCTGGATTGTTATCACATGCATGGTATTTGTCAGCATGCTTAACACAGCTGCTTTATAATGTGCTATTTTAAATATCTAACTTCTAAAATTTAAAAATTGCTTGGACTCTTAGAGTCATGACTCAGACTCTCCATTCCCTCATGTGTACAGTAAATATTACTAGGTTTGATGGTAATTTTTTTGTTGAACATTAGCTGAAAACCAGCATTAAAAAAATCACACACAATATAATACAAAAAGAAACCTTACTTACAGGATATTATATATGTGTGTGAAAAGTCCAGACATTTATATATAGTTATGTGCCTCAATTACGATACCATATTCCAAGCTACCTGAAAAACACCTTTCTTTTTTGTAAAGTTGATGCACCAGCTTTTGTCAGAACCACATTTTTTAATTTTAAAAAATGTGATAATTACTTCTCTACATGCATGTTATCACATTGATTTATCAAATGTTTAAGTATTAGTTGTTGTGTAAATTTGAACAGTTATCAAGCAAGGATTTTGCAAATAATATTGGCATTATCAAGTTTAAAATATGAATGTAATATTTCTAATTAGCTTTTTGTTTTGGTATTTATTATGTGACCATTTACTATTAAAATTGCTTGATTTCTAGCTCATATCTATTACTTTGCCATTTTTTATAATCTAGCACAATATTATATGTACAAGATCAAATAGATTTAGTGTCCAAAATATTTTGTTTTTCAATACTTCTCACTCCTGTGGCCCTCTATTATATTTAGATTCTGCCTGATTACAGTATATTATACCTTGTAATTACCATATCTGTTTGCCCTTGATTCAAGCTATGTATATTTGTTATGATTCAACCAGATAGGGGCAACCATAGTCCAAAAGAGCTTAAGCTGGGAAGCAAGGTGAGCAAGGAGGAAGAAAGGAGCTGAACAGTTGGATTCACAGATGGTAGCAGAGGTCTATTGCCTGTGACTACATCAACTCAGATCTATAGCCTTATTGTCAAGGGTCAAGAGAGTGAAGGAAAAAAGGGGTGGATCAAGGATGTCAAGAGGTGACTTCTGCTAGTTCAGCCAGTCCAGTGACAGGTGAGGGCATTGCACAAGGGAGCCTCAAGCTATAGATTCAGAAAGCTAAGCTGGTGTACACTATAGATTATAAATTGGTTAAATAGAGACCTGAGTATGCATAGACTGTCAAGAGGATCAAGTGGCCTCATATAATGGGATGCAGTGCAGTAAGCACTGTACTGAGGGAGAAAGGGCCCTACGACTACATACCTGGGATTGGGACTGATGGTTGTGGTTCGTGTTCAAGAAGAATTGAAACTCCTATTGTAACTCAGTCGTGACTTGCGAACTAAGTAGTCGAAGGTACATGCTTATGTAATACTACTAAATACTAGTGTATCTACACTATACTTCAACACTTCCCCTCGCTTTGTATTCTGGATACAATCAGTGTCAGAGGTATAGGAAAGTCGCACAAGCAAGCAAAGCATCAAGCCGGTGAGTAGAATTTGAGACCAAGTTGGGAACGGAACTTCTCAAACTTAACATGCCCAAGGTTCTTAGTGAACATATCCGCTGGGTTATCGTCTCCAGGGATGAATAGTAGTTCTATGTCCTTAGAAACCATCATAGCATTGCATACAAAATGGTATTTGATGTGAATGTGCTTGGATCTCTTTTCAGTAACAGGATTCTGCACAATAAAGAGTGATCCTTGATTGTCACCACAAACTGGGATTGGTTTTAGATGGTAACCCAATTCTTCCATCATCTGCTTAATCCAGATGGCTTGGCATGTACAGTCACTCAAAGCCATGTACTCAGCTTCAGTAGAAGACAGCAGTGGTTTTCTGCAGGTGTGAATTCCAAAGGAAAATGCCATCAGCTAACTTAACAAAGTAGCCAGTTTGAGAGTGACTAGTATCAGGGTCTTGGCCCCAATTTGAGTCTGTACAAGCAATGATCTCAGAATCTTTTGAACCATCATAGACTAATGAGTAGTCTCTGGTACCAAGTAGATATCAGCAGATATACAGGGCCTTATCAAGGTGCTCCTGTGAGGGATTCACAGAATGTCTAGCCATTTGCATTACAGCATAGGCGATATCCGGGCGAGTACCAATCATGATATATAATAATGAGCTGATTACTGTCTGAAAGTGCATCCGCAATTCATGGTTGACAGGGGCATTGTTCTTTACTGGGTAATATCCCTGTGGCAAAGGAGTTTGGGTGGGGTTTGCATTCTGCATTCTGAATCACTCCAGAACTTTATCCAGATAGGATACTTGGTCGATATGGATCCGCTTTAGACCTTTTCTCCTAATATTCATACTGAGAAATTCATGAGGTTCCCCAAGGTTGTGGCATTCCCACTTCTTCATGAATGTGGCCTTAAGCTTGTCTACAAGAGCTTTGTTGGGTCCACAGAAGAGGGCATCGTCTACATAGACAATGGCAAGGACAATATCACTTCCCTTGTAGTATACAAAGAGTCTGGCATCGGTTTTGAGTTGCTTGAAACCCATTTCCTTCATCGACTTGTCAAGTGACCTCCACCAGGCTAAGCCTGCTTGTTTAAGGCCATAGATGGTGTGGAGCAGTCGGAGTACTTTGCTTTTTAGATGGGGAGGCATAAATCCTTCAGGGAACTCCATATAGAGTTCCTCTTCCAGTTTACCATAGAGAAAGGCTGATTGGACATCAAGGCCCAATATGTACCAACCTTGTAGAGCTGATAGGGCGAGCATGCATCGCACCATCTCAAATCTCACGACTGGGGAGAAGATCTCATCAAAATCGAGGCCTTCGACTTGGGAAAAACCTTTAGCAACTAGTCAAGCCTTTTTATGACCGTCTGATTTGACATCAAACATCCATTAATTCTTAATCACCTTTTGATTGGGTGGACAATCTATGATCTCATAGACTTTTCAGTCTTTGAGGATCTGGAGCTCATCCTCACAAGCTTTGTGCCATAAGATCTGCTCAGCTGAAGGGAGCTTGAGAATATCCCGGTAGGTCCAATCTCTGTAGTTGATGTTGGCAGCATCGAATGGTACTGCCTGAGCACACAAGTACTTAAGCAATTCATCTCCCCCTTCCCTGGTCATCTGATCAACATCGTCTTCAGACAGAGCCAGAGATGGGGGGTTATTGGAGGGTTGAAATGCACCAGGGACTTCTGGCATCTTGGGCTCTGAAGAGGGCATTTTTGATAATTCGCCAATCATATTCTTCCATCGGGATATCTTATCAATGTCCTTAACCTGCTTTACAGGATCCCTTTTATCACCATAGATGTTACCAGGTCTGGTAGGTGGGCGATGAAGTCGCTCTGACTTTCTAGATAATGCAGGGGGTGCTGTAGGTGGATGAGGTGCCCTTGGAGGAGTCTGGGGTGCCTGAGGAGGTGGTGCAGCAGGTGCTGGCTCTTCCTCATCATCTGCAGGGAGCTCTGGACTTGGAGCTTTGCAATCAGGAGCTCTTTCACAGGCATGGGGCGCTCCAGTGTTTGAGTCATCAGAGTAATCCTCCAGTTCTGAGTGCCTATCCGTATCATGGTGAGGTGGAGGATTGCGAGGGGTGCGACTAATTGGCCTATGAGGCTTAGCCCCTGGGCAGCGAGAAAATAGATGCTCATCAAATATGGCATGAGCACTCACAAACAAAGCATTATTTGGGTGCATAAACAGCCAGTTGGAGCCCAATCCATTAGCTACTCTTAAATAGATCATTAGCTGCAATTTAGGCTGCAGCTTGCCTGTACGAATCTTGTCGGGAAGATGCACGTAGGCACCACATCCAAATACCCTAAGGTGCGAGATAGATGGCTGTTCCCCTGAGACAAGCTCGAAAGGGGTTTTTTAGTTCATATGAGCCAAAGGCATATGATTGTACACATGGACTGCATGATCAACAGCAAACTCCCAATAGGAATCAGGGAGGCAAGCATGAAGTCGCATCACCTGAGCCTTATCCATTATGGTGCAAATAAATTGCTCAGCTCTGCCATTTTGTTGATGCACATGAGGTGCAGACTGGAGGACTTTAATGCCATGATCGGCCATATATTTCTTAAAGGCTTTGGAGATGAATTCCCCACCAGCATTTGAGCAGAAGCCCTTGATTGTGGTGTTATATTGGGTTTTCACCATGGCCATAAACTGCTTAAAGGCGCATAACGCCTGATCCTTGGTCTTGATACATTGGATCCACCCATGCGAAGTATAATCATCATAAAAGACAATCATGTATTTGTATTTATGGTATGATTCAATCTCAAATGACTTGAGATCTAAATGAATCAACTCAAAGGGCATGCTTGCGCATCACTCACTATGAGGAAACAACCGATTGGGTTGTTTTCCAAGTTCACAACCAGGACAAATAGGTGCTTTCAACAGAATTAGTATTTCCAGAAAGTCTTTGACATGCTTCCTCGCAGCTTTGATAACATCACGCAGGGGGTGACTGAGCTGTCGATGGACAAGCTCAAAGTCAAGTATATTGATTGTTTCTGCATTTTGATGTTGCTGATGCAGAACAGCAGGAGCACATACCCAATACATAGTATCAGTTCCATGAGAATGAAATGACAAAACCACTCTACATTGCTTGCAGTGATAAAAATCGATATGCCTGGGCAAATTTTGCACACTGAGCTTGGGATCACACAGGAGCATGCCCATGGATATTAGGTTGATCTTACAATCTGGCATATAGATAACCAGCAATAGTTGCACAATGGTACCTTCCCAGTTGATCAGAACAGAGCCCATTCCTAGTATAGAAGCTACACTGTTTGCAGTGTTGGAATATTGCAGTTTGTCGAAGGGTTTGTACTCAATGAAGTCCTCAAGATGTGAAGAAAAGTGCAATGAAGCACCTGAATCTAAAAGCCATAAATCACGATAGTGATCCCTAACGACTTTCTTGCCTTTACCGGTGTGCTTAGTACAGTTGTCACACATGGTATATGGTTCGGGCAGTGTAATAGATGTATTGTCGTTACTATCTATTATAGGGAGCGAGCTACACAAAACTAATGAATGCATGCACTGTGGGGCAAATGTTCGTGAGTCAGCTGTATAGGAGACAGTGGGTGAGAAATCACACCAGGGATCCTCTTCCTTGGATTCAACTGGCGGTTCATCATAGAACTGCGCCAGGAACCGATCTTCCTCCTGATCAGACCACCTGAGGGAGACTTCATCAGCATCAGCCAACACATCATCAACCTTGGCAATCGTGGCAGACATTTCGATGTCCACGGAGGTAGGAAGCTCCTCTATCCTGGAGAAGAGCGGGCATACAGGGGCGAAGGAAGTTTCATGCACCTCGAGGCAGCAGTTGGCGATCTTATCCACATTGTGGACGATCTGAATCATCGGCATCTCGCTGATGTGGTGGAGGAGGGAGATGGCATTTTGCGCATGTGGGAACACGGGAGGACCGTAGTGAGTGGCAGCGGGACAGTGAGAGAGGACATGAGGGTCGACAGTGGGAGAGGGGAGTGCGGGCAACAGCAAAGAAGAGCTAGAATTAAAAAACATGGAGGAGGGGGCAGTGAAGGCAAAGGAGGTGGTAGCCTCGGGTGCATTGGTGTGCGCACCTTGCTTTGCCTTCTTCTGCTTCTCCTCCCCTTGCTTCAAGTGATTGCTGTGCTTGTGTCACGGCTTGTTCTCCCCCTGGCTGAACTGGCCTGACGCCTGTCCCTGGCCTTGCTGCTGTTACGTTCCAACCGGGTAGCTGGAGACGTAGGCCTGGTGGCATCTTCTGATCGAGGAAGTCCTGACGGGGGCGCCAGACAACAGCAGAAGATGATCAAAGGGTGGACATTGACAGGGAGCGAAGTACAGGTGCTACAACACTAGGGGAAGTCTAGGGTCCAAGGCGCGAGATACTAGGGGGGTACCAGGCAAGACGAAGATAGGGAATAAGTAAGGTAAGGTGTCCGGTATATAAGTATACGAATGAAGAGGAGCCCGAATGTGGGCCAAGGGTGTGGGCAAAGGGCAGGGCCGTCACAAGGATGCGCAAGCTAAAGTGCCAAGTGTGAAATAAGCAAGGGTGGGGGCCGTGTAAGCGGGGTAAAGGGAAACTACAGCATGATGTCGGTAGGACGCATGACTAGGGCAAAGGGGCATGCCGATGGCACCAACAGTAAGGTAAATGAAGAACGTCAAGGTGAATAAGAACAAGGAGAAAGCGTATGCGGGCGCCAGGGGGAGATCCTGGGTAGATACGAGGACAAATGACGGTGATGGGGAAGATCCCCAGATGTGACCGGTGAGGGTCCAAGGTGACGGGAAAGAAGGGCGTTCCTGGATAGGCACGGGAACGGGTTTATGGTGGAGGGTAGGGTGGAGGAGGTAACTCGGGGTGAGGACAAGGACGGGGATGAAGGATCCGAGTGATGTCTAGTCGTTAGACCAAGCAAGGGAGTCACGTTAGGGACAGTGACAGCCTCCCTAGGCGAGGAGGGACGAAGACGAGGGGTGGGGCACAGGTGTACGGACGGTTCTCACAGGTGTGAGACAGGGGTTAGAGCCGAAAAAGGATAGGGGCTAGGACGAGTTGTAACAGCTGCTGTTGGAACTTGGGGTCACCTCCTTTCTGCTTGACAGCGGAGTTCTTGTTGGCCTGTTGAAGGCCAGAGGGCACACCTTTGATAGGGCACGTGGCGATGTTCTTGAGCCAGGCCGCAATGACCTGTTTCTCATAGTCGGCGAGGGTTGTGACCTTAGCAGTTGAGGAGGAGGAGGCTTTAGATGAAGAAGAAGCTACCATTGAGGCAGCAGCGATGGACACAGTGTTGGCTGTGTGAATGACATGCTTGGCATACTTCAGGATCTTGGTGAGGACAATCATCTCTGAGATCTTTGGAGGAATAGAGTAGTCCAGCTCGTGGAGCCAGGCAAAATGGCTGTTGAGCCTGGCAAAGGCAGAAGTGGGATGGGACATTTCGGGAATGATGAGCACATTGAGTGCTTTAAACTTAATAAAGGCGGCAGCAGAGGTCATGACATTGTACTTGTCCTTGAGGTCATTCCAGATGCTTTTGGCAGTCTGGTTCGGGTCGAAAGTAGGAAGCAAGTGCTTCTCAATGTGGAGATGCATTGCGCCAACCACCTGGTCATCTTCATCCTCCCATTTGTCAATAGCGTTCTGCTTGGCCTTTTGGATGTTGGTAGCATCCGCAGGAGTAGGACAATCGCAGATCATAACCAGATGCCAGAGGCTCTGGAAACACAGATACATCTGCATCACCTCAGCCCAGGCACAGTAGTTCATGTTACAACTCGCCCAACCCCTATCCCTTTTCAGCTTAGCCCCTGTCTCACACCTGTGAGAACCGTCTGTACACTTGTACCGCACCCCTCATCCTCGTCCCTCCTCGCCTAGGGAGGCCGTCATAGTCCCTAACGTGACCCCCTTGCTTGGTCTTATGACTAGACACCACTCAGATCCTTTGTCCTTTGTCCTCGCTCCGAGTTACTTCCTCCACCCTACCCTCTGCCATAGACCCGTTCCCGTGCCTATCCAGGAACACCCTCCTTCCCTGTCACCTTGGACCTTCACCGGTCACATCTGGGGATCTTCTCCATCACCATCATTTGTCCTCACATCTGCCCAGGATCTCCCCCTGGCGCCCTCATATGCTCTTCCCTTGTTCTTATTCACCTTGTAGACTTTCATTTACCTTACCATTGGTGCTATCGGCACACCCTTCGCCCCAGTCGTGCGTCTCACTGACGTCATGCTGT
>QFEL01001247.1:0-16979 GCA_003316195.1 Neoboletus brunneissimus | reverse complement strand
GATATTTCCGAGCTCTACAGGAAACGGTAATATTTCTGCATTGACGTTGAGGAAATGGACGGTACTCACGGTATTTGGGCGAATCGTCGGTCTTGGGTATTGCGTCGTTCTTCTCTAATGCTGCAAGATCATGAACGTCAAGCTTGACACTATCCACCTTGTCCCTCTTGAACGTGCCCTTGCTCGCTTCCTTTGATCGCTCTTGTGCAGCTTCGAACTCCTTCTCATTGATAGTAAGGGAAAGCTCTTCAGCCATGAGACGCGTCAAGTCGACGGGGAAACCGAAAGTGTCATATAAGCGCCAGACATCCGCGCCGTTAAGTTCATTGAAACCAGCCTCCCTTGCACGTGTGGCATATTGGTCAAAGAGTTTCTCGCCGCGATCCAAGGTGCGCGAAAAGGATTCTTCTTCTTCATCAAGAATTTCCTTGATTTCGTCCTGCTTCTTTCGAAGTTCTGGGAAGACATCCCCCTGGAAGACGATCAGCGTGTCACAAGAACGCAAGGAGGTTGAGCAGACCATTTGTTCAACTACGACAGGCATGAGCGATGAAAAGAACGAGCCGATGGGTGCACCGAGTTTCTTCCTAACATATCGACAGCCACGGCGAAGGATGCGACGGAGAACATAACCTCGACCAACGTTGTTTGGCACACCTCCGTCGCTTAGGGCGAATGAGAGAGTTCGTACATGATCAGCGACAACGCGGTAGGCAGTATCAACGCCATCGACATCCTCTGCACCGAACTTGCCGGTGTATGGACGTGCACCGCTTAGTTCTTGGATCTTGAGCATGATTGGGTGGAAGATGTCTGTATCATAGTTGGACAACTTGTTTTGGAGGACAGAAACGACACGTTCGAAACCCATGCCAGTATCCACGTGTTTCGCTGGAAGAATTTGGAGGGATCCGTCTTCCTCACGATTGAATTGGATAAAGACGTTGTTCCAGATTTCTACGACGGTAGGGTCGTCACCGTCGACAAGATGGGGAACCTCACGACCACCTATTCGATCGACATGTACCTCACTGTAATGGTGATTTATATGAATTGCACTGAGTATACGTCGAGCCCACCTGCAAGGACCGCACGGGCCAGTCGGACCCATCTCTGCAAGGGCAGGTCAGGTAAGAGTGGAGATGAAAAGACAAGAAGAGTACCCCAGAAGTTGAACTTTGATGGAATGACATGGGTAGGATCCATGCCAAGATCAAGCCATGTTTGCCTGGCTTCGTCGTCGCACGGAATGTTGCTCTGTGGGTCGCCAGCAAAGTAGGTGACGTAGAGTCGGTCTTTTGGGAGTTTGTAGATTTGAGTCAAAAGCTCCCAGCTAAAAGTGATAGCTTCTTTCTACAGGGATGAAAAGGTAAGGGGAGTGGGAGGAACGGGGGGAGGATACCAGCCTTGAAGTAGTCCCCGAAAGACCAATTGCCGAGCATCTCGAAGAAAGTGTGGTGGTAAGAGTCTTTTCCGACATCCTCGAGATCTAGAAAGAGGTGAGTGTGAGGATAACGCGGGGACGGAGGGGCGAGACCGTTGTGCTTTCCGCCAGCCCTGATGCACTTCTGGCTGTTGAACGCGCGCTTGAGCTTGCCGCGTTCCGAGTTTGGATCGACAGTGCCGAGAAAGATGGACTTGTACTACGTCGGGTGAGGACAGCTGGGGTCGATTAAAAGAGAGACGAGACGGACTTGGTTCATGCCTGCGTTGGCGAAGAGGAGGGTTGGGTCGTCGTAAGGAATGGTGGATGAGGAGGGGACGAAGGTGTGGTCTTTGCTGCGGAAGTAGGCAAAGAACTCATCGCGAATTCTGCGGGCGGGCCAGGGACCGTTGTAAGAGGAGGCCATTCTGAACGGTGCGCGAGATCGATAACCCGCCAACACCCTCATTAAAGATGCTGTTAAGGGTGACTCGCTCATGATCCACCCACGTGATTTCTATAGATAAGATTAGATAACCACGTGGGGGCGTTCACGTGTTCCGTCTCCGTGTACCTGCCCTGAACGCGATCGATAACCCGTCCGTCGAAGAAAAGATATCTTTTGACTCCACACACCGAGCTGCGGTCCCGGTGCTTGCGACCGACTCATTCCTTCTCCATTTAAATCCCCCACCTCCTCTTGTACTTTTCTGTCTGTATCTTTTAGACATCATGGTGTACGTTCTCTCTCTCGTTCCCTTCACCCCCGCCATGCTCATCATCCCTCTCCCATTCCATCAGTAACTTCACCGTAGGTGAGACCGGTCGCCTCCTCTCTTTTGACCCACACCTCACCCCAGACAGACCAGGTCCGCGCCCTCATGGACCGGCCCACCAACATCCGTAACATGAGTGTCATCGCCCATGGTCAGTGTAGCCCCGCCATCGCTCCATATCGCCATCTGATCTAACACCCCAGTCGATCATGGAAAATCCACCCTTACCGACTCTCTTGTCTCCAAGGCTGGTATCATTGCATCAGCAAAGGCAGGAGACATGCGTTTCACAGACACCCGTGAAGACGAAAAGGAGCGTGGTATCACCATCAAATCGACCGCCATATCCATGTACTTTGAAATGAACAAGGAAGATGTCGAAGTCATCAAACAAAAAACAGACGGTATGAGCGAATATCCATACGTAGACTTTCCAAGTCTTACCAAGCCGATCCCATCAGGCCATGAATTCTTGATCAACTTGATCGACTCACCCGGGCACGTCGACTTCTCCTCAGAGGTCACCGCCGCCCTCCGTGTTACAGACGGTGCCCTCGTTGTCGTCGACTGTATCGAGGGCGTTTGCGTCCAGACCGAAACCGTCTTGCGCCAGGCTCTTACAGAACGTATCAAACCTGTCGTCGTTATCAACAAGGTCGACCGTGCCCTACTCGAGCTCCAAGTTCAAAAGGAAGACCTTTACCAGTCTTTCCAGCGCACAGTCGAGACTGTCAACGTCATCATCTCGACTTACCATGACGCCGCCCTTGGTGATGTCCAGGTCTACCCTGACAAGGGCACTGTCGCTTTCGCTTCCGGCCTCCACGGATGGGGCTTCACCCTCCGCCAGTTTGCTGGCCGATACTCTAAGAAATTCGGCGTTCCCCAGGACAAGCTCATTACCAAGCTTTGGGGTGACAACTTCTTCAATCCCGCGACCCGCAAGTGGTCTACAAAGTCTTCGGATGCTGAGGGAAAGCCCCTCGAGCGTGCTTTCAACATGTTCGTGCTCGACCCTATATTCAAGATCTTTGATGCCGTTATGAAACACAAAAAGGATCAAGTTGAGACCATGTGCGAGAAACTTGAGATCAAGCTTACTTCCGAGGAGAAGGAGATATCGGATGCCAAGGCCCTCCTCAAGACCATCATGCGCAAATTCTTGCCTGCCGGCGAGGCTCTCCTGGAAATGACAGTTATTCACTTACCCTCTCCCGCCACCGCTCAGCGCTACCGTGTCGAGACTCTATATGAGGGTCCCATGGATGACGAGTCAGCCATCGGTATCCGTGACTGTGACCCGAAGGGACCTCTCGTTCTCTACGTCTCCAAGATGGTCCCCACGTCCGATAAGGGACGCTTCTACGCATTTGGTCGTGTCTTCTCCGGAACTGTCCGTGCTGGTCCCAAGATCCGTATCCAAGGACCCAACTATATTCCTGGAAAGAAGGATGACTTGTTCGTCAAGTCTGTCCAACGCACCGTACTAATGATGGGTCGCTACATTGAGCCTATCGAAGATTGCCCTGCTGGTAACATTATCGGTCTCGTCGGTATCGATCAGTTCTTGCTCAAGAGCGGTACTCTCACCACTTCTGAAACTGCCCACAACATGAGGGTCATGAAGTTCTCCGTGTCCCCTGTCGTTCGGGTTGCCGTTGAAGTCAAGAATGCAGCCGATCTCCCCAAGCTTGTAGAAGGTCTTAAGCGTCTTTCCAAGTCCGACCCTTGCGTCCAGGCTTGGATTGCTGAGACTGGTGAGCACATCGTTGCGGGCGCTGGAGAACTCCACTTGGAAATTTGCTTGAAGGTCAGATTCACCATTTTTCTATCATCTAGTCTTTGCTCAGGGGTAAATATAGGACCTGCAAGAGGACCACGCAGGTGTACCTCTCAAGATCTCAGACCCCGTCGTTGGTTACCGCGAGACCGTGAAGACGGAATCTTCCATCGTCGCCCTCTCTAAGTCACAAAACAAGCACAACCGTCTGTATGCGAAGGCTATGCCACTCGATGAGGAACTTACCAAGGCTATCGAGGGTGGCGTCATTAGTGCTCGTGACGATTTCAAGGCCCGTGCTCGTATCCTTGCCGATGAATACGGTTGGGATGTCACCGATGCCAGAAAGATCTGGTGTTTCGGTCCTGAGACCACTGGTGCTAATCTGTTAGTTGATGTTACCAAGGGTGTGCAGTACCTCAATGAAATCAAGGATTCATGTGTTGCCGCATTCCAGTGGGCAACAAAGGAAGGCGTTTGTGCTGAAGAGAACATGCGCGGTGTCCGTCTGAACGTCATGGATGTGACAGTAAGCCTATCGGTGTCATTACCAGTATAATCCTTTTGTCTGAGATAACCTTAGCTACACGCTGATGCTATCCACCGTGGTGGAGGTCAGATCATCCCAACATGTCGGCGTGTTTGCTATGCTGCCTGCCTGCTTGCCACGCCAGGTCTCCAGGAGCCTGTTTACCTCGGTACAATGTTTCCCGTTCCTCGGTCTCACGTGGAGCTGACATCTGTCTTAGTTGAGATTCAATGTCCTGAAAATGCCATCGGTGGCATTTACAGCGTGCTGAACAAGCGTCGTGGTCAAGTTTTCAGCGAGGAGCAGAGGCCCGGAACGCCCATGTTCACCGTCAAGGCATACCTCCCCGTTATGGAATCCTTTGGCTTCAACGGGGATCTCCGGTCACAAACTGCAGGACAAGCCTTCCCCCAGAGTGTATTCGACCATTGGGAGGTCATGAATGGCTGTAAGCGCTCGATTCGGGTTGACGACAATGATACTGAGTTGTCATTCTTAGCTCCTCTTGACAAGGGCAGCAAGCTCGAAGAGCTCGTTAAGGGCATTCGTACACGCAAAGGTCTCAAGGTAGGCACTATCCTTGGGCTGTTCCTCCCGTGGCTGCTAACATGTCCTGGTTTGTAGCCCGACATTCCTCCCCTCGACTACTACTACGACAAGTTGTAATTCGTGCTTAGATACCGGGATGCTGTAAAGTCAGGTTACTATGGCTTAGGAATCTGTTATAAGCTATTGTATCCCAACAATTTAGCTCTTGCATTTCCTCGTTTACTTCTGTGGATGTTGTCTACTCAACGCGGCCATATCCATCGTAATAACCACCAAGGAAAATATCGACAACGCTCGAGAATCTGTCATCGAAGAGAAGAGTAAACTTGCGCGGTACGTCACTCACCATGGCGATGGGTCATTAA
The DNA here is from genome assembly GCA_003316195.1 of Neoboletus brunneissimus. Taxonomy (NCBI): domain Eukaryota; kingdom Fungi; phylum Basidiomycota; class Agaricomycetes; order Boletales; family Boletaceae; genus Neoboletus; species Neoboletus brunneissimus. The sequence continues at coordinate 11,557 of QFEL01001247.1, read as the reverse complement.
CCCCGATCCAGCGACTCAGCATGTCAGACCCTCGCCTACAAACCGGAGTTACTTCAACAAAAGCGCTCAAAAGTAATGTCAGTTTTACCACAGAATCATGGCATCCACTTCATTCGAGTCACCCCCAGAGTTATGTCTGGATCGATGAATGGGGGCCATGATGCATGATAGGTTGCCCAGATATCCATAGCTGACTAAGCAACGAGAAGTTGTGGGCCGTTCTGACTAGACCCGGATCCGCAGAGACATGTTTGTAACGTTATCGCGCAAGCCATTTGGGGTTCTGATCGGAGAATGACCGACGAAAAAAGGGGAATTTGACGATAGTCCCTGTGCCACTCCCGATGAGAAGGTAAGTTTGCACGTTTTTCGCAGTGCTGATGAGTCAGCCCGATGTGCCCGAGCGGTTATTGATACGGTACAGCTGACTGTATGGGGCAGTGTTCGCCCACATTCAGAGACTCTTCTAAGAGTCACTTGTAGTGACGCTCTCGGCACCGATGAACAAGTCATCATGATTCTGGAACTCGTTCGGTCGGTGACCCGAAGTTTTGGCCGCTCATACACAAATCCCGAGAAAGCAAGGATCTCCGAGAACTAGTAAACATCACCCGCCTCCTCTGACAATCCCTGAAAGGATGTCAAGTATTATCGATGATTTAGCAACCGTATCAGGTATCCAGGCGTACCTGCAGTATAAACCTGAATTCGCTGCTCATACAGTTGAGAAACTCACTGGGGGGTGGGGTAACTTCACATATAGGATACACCTCCACAGAGCACTCGCTGGTCGCCAGACACTTGTCCTGAAATATGCTCCTCCATATATTGCTTCATCGGCCACAAAAATTCCGTTTGACCAGAAACGCCAGGTACTCATCAACTTGCCGAGATTACTCTGGTATACTGACAATGAAATTCAGCTCATTGAAGTCCAAGCACTCCGCCTCGCAGGTCAGCTGTCCGCACCCCACGTCCCCGCATTTATCACAGTTCCTACTGTTCACTTATTCGACGAGGAAAGATATGTCATGATCATGGACGACGCAGGGGAGGATTGTCGAACTCTGAAGGAACTACTCATTGAAGAATGTTTGCCAAAGACCGTCTTGAAGCAAATTGGCACTGCCCTTGGTGAATTCATCAGCAATGTCCATGCCTGGAACCAGAACCCTGACACCGACCTGGCTGTGTTTGCAAACAATCAAGTTGGGAAGTATATCTCGGCCTTCGTGACTTACGGACGGCTCGAGTCCACTCTAACGGGAAGGGATAATATCCCTACACTCTCGGATCCATTGCTTGGAATCCCTGAAGCGAAGATGATGACGATTTCGAAGCTGGCAGAGAGGAGGCAACAGGCCATCCACGCTGCGTCCGCTACCGATCCCATGACGCATGGAGATCTCTGGCCAGGCAATCTCGTGGTGTCGCTTAGACGTGCGACGGACGGAACTATAGAGGGTGTGGAGAAGCTATACGTTCTGGACTGGGAACTTGGCAAGACCGGGTTACCTGGACTAGATCTCGGCCAATTTTGTGCAGAAATGTATATTTTGTCCGAGTTCCATCCAGCGCGAGAGGAGGCTACTCGGACTATAATTGGGTCGTTTTTGGGTGCTTATAGGGAGCGGAGAGGAACGAGAGAGGACACTGAACTCGCAAGAACAGTCGTGGGTCATATCGGCGCACACTTGGTGGCATGGACTCCGCGCATAAGCTCCTGGACTGGAAGACAGAAAACGAGAGAAGTGGTAGAGAAGGGGGTGGAGATGCTGGTCCTGGGTGAGGAGGGATCCGAGTTATCGCTGTGTACGAGTATCGTAGGGCCGCTCCTTTGAAGTGTGTTGTGGACATGTGGCCCGGGACTTGACGCGTAGCTGACCGATGCACCGGAGGAAATGCGAAGATAGGACCTATCGGAACGATTTCTCGGCCGCTTGTCGATGATTGGCCGGATGAACTTTATCACTGAGACGAGTCGGTGACAGTCTGGTCAACGTAACTACCAACTTACCTCTCTCATTATGATCCTATGTCCCGCCGAGCTGCCCCCAGAGATATACTCTGGGATATTGGAACATGTCCCTCGGGGCGAACGGCAACAGACCACTTTGTCACTTACCAGAGCCATCCCACTTGCCCCGGTGCCCTTGTACCACTTATTCGAGTACATCCGCCTCAAGTCAGCGGAGAGTGTAGTGCAGCTGTATCGTCGACTACGAGGGCGCCTCGAGGAGTCGGGTTGGGTTAAAGAGTTCTCTCTTGAAACATGGAGTGTGGACGCAGACGTGGTGGTCAACCTAATGACTCTCCTCCCGCGGCTTTCCAGGATCGCGCTATTTGTTGGGCCGAATTTTGCGCCGGAACATCTGGAGGAGGTGCTGGAGAAGCCGAGGGAAACTTTGCGTTACATCTCATTACGTTTCAGACCATAGTAAGCACGGCGCTTCTCGCGACCGAGGCTTGTCGCTGACCACGACTCCAGTGTACAGAGAGCAACATATTATCAGTTTCTCAAGGTGGGAGGGGGCAGCATAAGCCTTATTCTCGATTCGCTAACGGGAATTGTGAAACTACGAGGAGAAAAGAAGACGAAAGCACGCGGCTGGAGAGGATGTACTCAGTCGTGCGCGGGGCAAACGGACTGTATATTTACCTGGAGAGGATGTACTATATACGTGATAAGTATGATTAGGTGTGTTACAATATGGGGGAGCTTACCTCAGTCGTGCGCGGGGCAAACGGGCTGAGGTGAGCGCTGTCGTTCGAGAGACTATATAATCCAGGCTATAAGTACTCGAACAGAAAAGGAAATCATTGGGAATGAAGGGTCGAGACAAAAGAAATAAGCGGGTGTCCTATATGTATCGTAGCGTAGGTACAGAGAATGTAGATCGTATGGTATCTGGTTCGAAGAATGGACGGGTGGGTCTGATAGCCGGCAGCGCGCACGCTTGCCTATTCTGACAGGAATTAGGGTGCATACTTCGACACTACCTTGGAGACCCTTTCTCGATGGCCGACAGCCAACCTCCCTACTTTATCGATTGTACAAGATCCTCTGGACGCGGAAATAGCCCGCAGACACCATTTCGCACAACCTCTGGTATTCTTTCGCCTTGATCCGATCAATACGTTGGCTTGCTCGCCATACCTCCGTTCTCTGACAAGCTTGCGACTGCGAATTCCGTCCAGACAAGTTGCTCCTTTTATCTACAGCTCACCTCGCTCCATACCTGGACTCCAGACTTTAGATTTGTCGACGTCCAATATTCGACTGACTGACGTGGAGGCGTTGGCGGCGCGGTTTCGGCAACTGATCCATTTGATAGTAGATGGATGTAATGCAACGTGGCGAGATGCCCAGGAGAGTGAATGGGCGAATGTCGGGAAGACTTGTGCACTAGCAACTGTCAAGGCAGCCAAAGAACGGGAGAAAAAGCTCAAGGCTTGGCTAGAGGCTCATGCGGTTCGCACCACCCCAAACCCAGAGCTTGTGGCTGTACCCGACGAGGTTGTTGTAGCTAGACGCGCCCGTCCGGGTCGTCGTGGATTAGCCACTGCAGCAATATCATTGCGGGATTTGCCAACGAAGACGACAACCCCTGTCATTCGGGCTAACACAGTAGTCCCGAAAGTTCGTATAGTTCCATCACCGCCAACTCTCCGCTCCTTGAGCATGACTACCAGCGCGTCATACAAGGACAAACACGACGCCATTCGAGTTCAGTTCGAGAGAGGTTGGGATGAAGGTCTTGCTCAACTCACGGCCATCCGCCGCAGACTGTACCAGTCATGGAAAAATGGCGTGAGGATGATGCGCATTGCCGGTGACCAACGTATGGAGGAGGGTTTGGAAGGTTTGGAAGACGTCGACGAAGAAGACGCCTTCTACGGGCGAGATGGGTCTAGGAACGTATGGCCAGTACCAGTGTTGTGTCTTGCAGGTGGGGTCCCCAACTCTGTTCAGCATGTGAATGGATGCGGGCATGCAGCAGCTGGCTGTGTGTGGCTAGATCATATCTAGGAATGTGGAACAAATTGATGCACACCAACTACGGAAGCAAAGCTGGAGACAGTGTTACTCTTCTCTAAATAGAAGACTCATGGATCGTGGTGAGGGTGTACTGAGAAGGTTCGTAGCCAGTCGGCTTCCTTCTCCATCTCTGCAAGGGACCGAGGCGGTCGATTGTCGTCGGCGTCGACCGTCAGCGGTTGGAATCGGCCATCAACGCCTTTTGTTTCTATGAAGTGCTGATGGAGTGAAGCTTCTGACCGTTCTAGAGCGGGATATACGTCGTCCATCCTCTTGGAGAAATAGTCGTCCTTGAATTTCCGGGGAAGAATATGGAAGTGAACGTGAGGTACGGACTGCCCCGCAGCCTTGCCATCCTAAAGGTGTGTGCGGATGAATTCAGAACAGCCGAATTATTGTTAGGACTACCTGACACGCTACGGTGAGTGAGTCTGCACCGTATGCTTTTTCGATCACACGACCGACGTGTTGGACGGAAGTTATGAGAGACGTTAACTCGGACGTTGAGAGGTCCGTCAGCCTTGGGACGACACGCGTGGGTATGACCAGGACATCTTACGGTGGTTGAGTACACGAGTCAATGGGTGGAAAGAACGAGACTCACGGCCTGGCACTATTGGCTTGAGGTTCACGATGGCGTATGAAAGGGCTGTCCGATGGAAAGCCTGTCTAGTGACTTCCATGGTGGAGAACAACAACGGGGCAGACAATGTCATCGTAGTATGGGACCAGGTTCAGTGTGTGTGCACAGCCATCCGTGCAGAGAGTCACCTTCACCGTGTGCAGTGCCGCATATCCGTCTGACGACATATCCGCCAGTTCTTCTACTTGCTCTATCTTACCCGGTCCTGGAAGACATGTCTAGTCCGACAGACGTACATCTACCTCCAAGTCTCCCATATCCCATAAAGGTTGCCTCCCTGGATGTTAAGCAAGGTGCTTCCGTTCAGCGCGGCACTCGTTTACTGAGCTATTCTTTCAAATATCAATCCTCAACACCCGGAGCACGCCCTGAAATTCGCTTCGGAACATGGGACTCCCTCATTGAGGGCACCGTGGAGGCCTGGACTGTTCGTATGGGCGACGAAATCTCTCTCCAAAGGTCAAAGCAGAAGTCAGTCATCACAATCCTCGAACCTTGCAAGCATGGCGTCCAAGTGGGTGGCTTATGTGGGATCTGTGGAAAGGACATGACTGCGTAGGTGGTATCTTTATCATCTACTGTCCTCCGGGTTCCATCCACCATTTCCAGCTATGACTACACAGGCTTCTCCGATGCATCGCGTGCATCTATCCAAATGACGCATTCTGCCTTTGGTCCAACCGTATCAATGGAAGAAGCACAGAAGATAGAGAAGGAGACTGCCGAGCACCTCCTCAAGTCCAAGAAGCTATCCTTGATTGTCGATCTTGACCAGACAATCGTTCATGCAACTGTTGATCCTACGGTTGGCGAATGGATAACGGAGGGGGAAGCTTGGGAGGCTAGGCAACTTAAAAAGTCATCCACAACGCCCAAAGAGGACGGTTCCGACTCTTCAGACGACGAGACACCCGAAGCTGACGTGTGCAATCCCAACTGGGATGCCCTTAAGGATGTCCAGAAGTTTCGACTCGGTCCGGAATCGTTCGCCCTGCCTTCATCTAGGGGACCCTCCAAAGTCAAGGGGAAGCAGAAAATCATCGAAAGTGAGGGTTGCATATATTACATCAAACCTCGGTGGGTCGTTTATCTGCGCTCGCGAATCCCTCGACTGCCTACTCATATGTCTGCATAGGCCGGGCCTGCAGGACTTCCTCCGTAAACTGTCTACGAAGTATGAAATGCATGTGTATACCATGGGTACCCGCGCCTATGCGGAAGAGGTCTGTGCTGCTATTGACCCTCACGGAAGAATATTTGGGGGTCGGATCTTGAGTAGAGATGAAAGCGGGAGTGAGCGTCCAGTATCGTGCTGCCACATCATTGCTTACGTTCCTCAGGCCTCACACAAAAAAGTCTACAACGACTTTTCCCGTGTGATACATCTATGGTCGTCATCATCGATGATCGGGCAGATGTCTGGGAGTGGAGTCCAAACTTGGTCAAAGTTATCCCCTGTGAGTTTTCCTACATATCTCCCGGGAGGTGTGAGCTGACATTCATAAAAGACGATTTCTTCGTAGGTATAGGTGATATCAATTCTGCATTTCTTCCAAAAGCAGAGCCACTGGCGCCTACGTTACACACTCCGACGCTTGGTCAGTTTCCCCGTAATGCATCCCCAACAACCCCCTTATTCATGATGATCAGGCAAACCGACCACTCCCCCAGCACCAACCCCGCCAGAAGTACCACCCCCTTCGCCATCTCCGCTCGCTCAGCCTGAGGAACCTGAGCGCGCCGAGATCGAGTCCAAGGCCTTGTTGACGCAGAACTCTTTGGCACTCGAGGCTCAAGTAGAGGCACGACCTCTAGCAAAGATGCAAGAAGAACTACAGGGTATAGCGATCTGATTCAAGAGGTGTTCCCTCGGTGACACTTCCACAGATGCCGAGCACACTGTTGCATCAAAAGGCAACGTCAAAATAGAGCATCCAAGAAAGGCGCTGTTGGAAAATGACGACGTTGAACTACGAAGAGTTGGCATGGTAAGTTATTAAAATGTTATAACCCGTAATTTAAATACATTAAACACTCCCCTGTAGTTGTTGGAAGATGTCCATCGGCGATTTTTCGATGCTTATGATCGACGTTCCCTTGAGGAAAGAAACAAAAGGCGCAGATTGGGCAATGAACAACCGCGACTATCTAAACCTTACGATGTGACAGTGAGTGTACAGGTATATTGCGTCTGATGCGCGTTTAATTCTCTCGGTAGTACATCATTCCAGAGATGCGCATCAAAACTCTAGATGGGGTCCATATTGTCTTCTCTAGTGTTATACCCCTTGACACGAAACCAGAAGTTACCGAGATATGGAAAGTGGCACGCATGTTCGGTGCCCGATGTTACACTGAATTGAATAACTTTACCACACACGTGGTCGCTGCCAAGGTTCGATTTTCCAAAACAAGCAGTGACTTGTTTCTTCTAACGGTCCAACATTAGCAAGGAACTGTCAAGGTCGACATGGCGCGAAAACGGGGTGGGATCAAAATTGTCTGGCTAGCCTGGTTCACGGATTCGATAGCTTTGTGGCGGCGACAAGATGAGACTCCGTACCTCCTTGAAGATCCCACTCGAAGTGCGTCAAGTTTGAGTCCTAATCTCGACCCCCATCCGATTTCTTCGGATCCAGAACCGGATGCAGACGATTGGGATGTCGAACCTGCGCCTTCGGGTCACGCAGCTTTTGAGCTCGCAGACATCGACTGGAATGACATAAACGATGAAGTCGAGGCAGCTATGAATGAGAGTGATGAGGAAGAAGACCTCAAAAGCGAGCGTAGCGTGAGGAGTGCTATGACATCAGAGGATGATGACATGACTGATGAGACGCATAGTCAGCCTAGGTGCGTCCGTTGCTCATTGGAGTGACATCTTTTAGCTCAATTGTTGGCATTGCCAATTTAGCCCAAATTCTTCGCCTCGAGTGAAGCGGAAACGCCTAAGAAGTGTTACACCATCAGAGAACGGGAACCCTGATCCACAGCAAGATGCTTTGCGATCCCCACTATCTAAACGCAAGAAGCTTGCTTCGAATCGGATGGGAACATCGAAGCTGAAGGAAGCATTCACCGCTGACGAAATTGCTTCTTCACGGCAGTCAAGAAGTCGCAGTCAGAGTGTAACAGTGGAATCCCACGACCTAAGTCTTCCTAGCCCCGCAGATGAGGATGAGGAGGATGAAGATGACTTTCTGGCTCGGGAACTCGGAGAAGACTGGGGATAGTACTGCTCACTGACAACTTTCGCTATTTCACCCTTGTGTTTTTGCTCTGCTGCTTTCGATCTAATTGTAGTCTTCTTGTAATATCATTACATCTGGGAATATTCGTCCGAAGCAGCAATTACTGTCGCTCCAGATGCTCACAGTATAAGCCCCACAGCGTATCAACGGATTCACCGGTAACAGTCGCAAATATCTTTGCATCGTATGTGGAATCCTTCATGCACGCATTAAGCTTCCGGATGGTGCCCGTGCCGCACCGCCTCTCGATCCAATCGAGGAAATACGCAGTAGTATCGTATCCTGCGTCCCATCTATCGCCTCCTGAGGCTCTCCAGTGCGGTGGAGCATACCCCGCACGCAACCTCACGAAATCTACGGTAAAAGAGAATGAACTCGGTCGCGATGTGGTGATCGGAATATGGTCCTACCTGCGATGCCTTCTATGAACCCTCCCGGGCAAGTATCCTTTGCGTTATATTGATAGCAGTGCACGACTTCGTGGACAAGTACTCCTAGAATTTCGTCTCGTGCCCGAGAAACGGAGGAAACAACATAGTCGAGAGAGAAATGAATCTCCTTGTCTGTGTGCGATCCAAAAGTGTATGCGACGCCGGCAAAGGGTCGGAGGACGAGCGTGATCTTCTTCACGCTTGCGACAAGCGATCAGGCTTTCGCTAGGCGATTGAAGGGGCATTTGTGCACTTACTGGGTTGGTGCGGTCAAGGGCGTGTATAACCACGTGTATGATGCTTCAACAGCAGACTGAAGCACGTCACGGTGGAAGTTGCTCAAAAAGATTGTGGCACCCTCGTGGCTCAAATCATCGACTCGCAGCACGAAGTTGGGTATACGCCACGAAGGAAGAACGGCTGATGGAGGCATGGGAAGGTAAATGTACAGGTGCATTGATCGGCTACAATCGCAATATCGGGCCTACTACACCTCCGTAGGCCACGGAGCTAAAATTACCATTATTATCTTCAGTACGACAGAGGTGGAGTAAAGTAAAGTCTTTTGGCAAGGTATAGAGTTCTAGCCACACTGATGGGTAAAGTCAGATTAGTGTGACCAGGGGGATTGCCCGAAACTGACCTCATGCCTCGCGTTTAACACGATGCCCCGATACCGGCAGCTGTCTCTAGTCTCAGCACCTCTTCTCTGAGAGCATCCCTTCCTTCCTCCAGCCACTTGCAATACTCGACCGCACGGAACAACACACCACTCTTGCCCTTTGTCTGGCCATTGCTCCTGGTGCCACTACCCTTTGGCCGGCCTCTAGACGGCAAGTCGATCGCCTGTGTGCCAGCAGGTGCGATGAGCGCAATTAGTTGCGCATAGCCGTCGCGGATGGCGTTGCGACGCTTCTGCTCCGACATGATGTGATTGAGCCGCTTCTGAGGCGTCGACAAGAGGGGCTTTGTTCTAACAGTCTGGCGTGGCTCCGATATGCTTTTACGCCTCATGGAGCGTGTCCGAGAAGTGCTTTCCGGGGGTGTCGGAGGTAGCAACAGATCCTCGTCGTGGTCTAGAGGCGTTTCCGGTTTGGTGGATGTGCTGGGTGACGGAACAGTGGGAGCGAGGGGCGGAGATACCGAGGGGGGGTGCGGAGAGATGATTGGAATGTGGGGAGGATTGGAGAGGTCGTTAAAGGTAGGATCTGATTCAAAGTCCCAGTTAAAGTTATCTAGGAAACCGAGGAGGTCGGTGGTTTCTGATGGAGAGAAGAGGTCTGCGGATGAGGGCAAGGGTGCTGATGGTGGGGGGAAGATGGTGGAGAGGGCAGGGTCGAACGCAAACTCGAAATCTGCGAACGGGACGGGGGGTCGAGGCGAGGGTGGCAAAGACATGGTCAAAGGGAGAGATGACGACCGGGCAGATGCGCATGCCGGATAACCGGTGGGCAGGATTCGGCGAGCTCTCGGCGAGCACGGCGGGGACGCTGCACGGAATGTGCCGAGATAGCAAATATAGACAAATAAATAAATACTAAAAGAGGATACTGCTCCGATGGATGACTTATATAACCCTCTCGCCCGAGCTACATCGGACCCGCCCCGCTCCGCAACTCCCATGTCGGCTCTCAGTGAGGCATCTACACCGGCTCAGGACGCGGCGTCGGCCATTGATGCACAGCAACTTCATCAGCTCCAGCAACACGCCACCGATGTCCAGCAGCAACAAAATAACAACGGCACGTCCCCGGAAGGAACAACCCGTAAAGGTTAGCTTACCCGTAGCTATATTGTACCCCACCCAGTCAGAAAAGTATTTGCAGCAAAAGCACCCTCTGTCAGACGCGCGTGTACTGCCTGTCATACAGGCAAGACAAGGTGTAGTGAGGTCCTCCCATGTCAGGTGGGTCTGCGGCCCTCTGCAGTAGTGTCCCTCTGAGCGTCTGCATCACCCTCAGAGCTGCCTCAAAAGGGGTATCGGCGCAACCTGTGCCTACCCTGACCCAGAGACCGATCATACCAATCAGTCTCACCAGAGTAAGCAAAATGTTTTCGCCCGATATTATCGTGACATACCGCTTACACGCCTTAAGCGCCGGGTATCACCACTTTTGCCCAAGCTCCCATTGGGTATGTCCATGGAGCCCCAACATTAACTCAACATCAGTACTACGATTACAATGGTACATTTACTGGCGCATCATCTTCAACCTTTCGCCCAAGCAAACGGCCGCGCAATCTTACCGAGGAAGAAGCTGCTGCCATCACCAGAAATTTCAGTCGCGGTGACTTCTTTGTTGGCTCCAGCGCACCCGTTCGGATCGATCCAAGATTACCCGTCAGACTTACCCTTGGGGATGGAGACCACGTCCATTTCAGTATTACCGAGTCCCTATCTTAGCATGTCGTCGCGTATCTTAGCTGTCTTGTTTAGTCCCCGGCTTCGTTCCACATGATCTCGTGTACAGTACGCAATTTGGTCGGCACAGGAATAGATGCGCTTGGATTCGGCCGGATGTTGAGCCCGATTTGGAAATCATCACATATTCACAACTGCGCACTTTGCACTTTGCAATTGCACACCGGTCTCAGACTAGTACTATTCTTACAAACAGGTACACCCCACGCTCTCTCCCTCGCAGTGCTACCCTCACCACTAATGTTTTCTTTCTCAGGGCGGGCCGCTCTCCTTACTTCCGTCCTTTGTTTCGCTGCTTCCCAGTCCCCCTCTGTCAATGCTTCTCCGTCAGAGTCACCTACACGTCGTGCAACAACCTGCAACGGGAGCGCGGATCTTTGCAACCGCTCTTTTGGGAACGTTACTTTCGTCGGTACCCATGATTCCTACGCAGTCGGGGTCAACAACCGTAGGTCCTCCCCTGCCGCAGTGGGCTCCTCCAGGTTGACCACGATATTGCAGTGGCTACGAATCAAGACTACAACAGTGCGTAGTGGGTCAAGGATATGGGCAGATTACTGACGTACTCTAAATCAGTTACCCAGCAATTGAACGATGGCATTCGCATGTTACAGGTGCAGGCACATAACCTGACTGGTGTCATACAACTTTGCCACACCTCCTGTGTGCGTGCGCCTTGCCGTCCGCTTTCACCATTTCTCACTCCTTATATAGTCTCTCTACAATGGAGGACCTCTCTCCACGTATCTTGCAACAAGTAAGTCATCATAA